>OOFJ01108623.1:0-13656 GCA_900323375.1 Benthosema glaciale
CAGCCACGGGCGTAGCCTCAGCCGCGTTCTGTGGCTTTACCTGCGGGTGGAAATTAACAGACAATGATATTCAGTTCGAAAGGCTAATTTATAAAAGCTATTGTCCTCCCCCCCCCCAAAGATATTATGCATTACAATGATAATTTCCAATGATAATCATTCATCACCGACAATGGCGATCAGATTCATGAGTCGTGACTGCGTGAACTGACGCAATCGCAGGTGGAAAGCGGCGTGTGTGAAATGCGTCACAAATTTACCAGCGTTAGGTGAAATGAAACCGCTAATGTTAGTGCATGTGGAGGTTAATGAACTACAGCAGCAATAAAGTGGGCTTTTCACACACACACACACACACACATACAACCTTGGATGCCTTCTTTACAGGGGGTTCATCCTCAGGCTAGAGGCAGGAAGGATTGAGGAGAGAATTGACATCGTGTTGGATGTACAGATTTGTTCCCTATAGCACAGCGGTTCCAAAACCTTTTCAGACCGAGACCCAATGCAAAATTTGTTGTCTCCGCTGGATCCAAACTTATACATTATGTTAAAAAAACACACACAAAAAACCCCACAAATACTGGTAATTATATATTTAGGAAGAGATTATAGCATAGGTAATTCAAATAAATAAAAATACAAAGGCTATTAATGTATCTTGGACCGATTTTCTGGTTCACGTTAGGTAAACACTACTCTAGCACGATTGCATGCTACTTCATTTACATTTTCACGGTTTGCTTTCCCTTTTGCTTTCATTTTTTACCAGACAGACACTTCAAATTACAATAAATTGGCTCAAAATGACAGCCTGTGGCTCATGGGTTAAAGCGTCACAGTATATCCTTATTATATTTATTTCTTTATTCAGAAATAGTCAGTCAACCTTCATCTTATCAACCCTGACTGAGCACCCTACGCATTCCATTATGCATTATTAATGTCAAATACCTGCTGTCCACCAAACCTCTTCTTCAAAGCCTCAATCTGGTCTGTCTCTAGTTTCTGGAACAAAGGACTGACCTGTGGGGAGAGAAATATTAAAATGAGATTTTAAACAGAATATTAAAAACAAAAACAAGATCCAACAACAGTGAATGATGCAGAGTAGGCCGTCTGACCAACTACAGGCTCTATGTTCCTCTTGGAACAAAGAAGATCAACAGTGTAGGCAGTATTCAATAACAGATTCATTGATTGATACCGATACCGATATTGCAATACAAGCTTCCAGTAGGGTTTGCCTTACACCCGTTATTATACAGTAATTGTGAATCAGATACAGTTTCAGACAAAACAGTGAATTTTGATTATTAGGCGTGCCGCGTACCGATGAATTATATTAACACAGATTCAAATAAATATGTAACATTATTTTTTACTTTTTCACATTACATTTTCAACTTGCTTTAAGCTTTTATTTGTTCTACACTTTGACCTTTTTGAAGGCTTCCACAGAAGACACTATTGCATCAGCAGCCTTCAATCATCACAACATTTTTCAAAAATATATTTTAAAATGAAATACTGGCTAAACAATACCAGGATATATCGCGATAACGATTTGACAAAATTATTTTGTAAGGCTTGATACAGATATCATGAATGAAGGATTAATCGTGCAACCCTAAGATCAGTCATGGCCGTTGACAATGGGGGTTGATATGTTGATATGTGTAACGTGTTGTGAGAAGACATGACTTGCACGTGACCTTCTTGATGTGAAGAGAACAAATTCAAAGTGCTGCAGTAACCACACTTTATGATTTTGGGGCATAAACACTTACCTAGAAAATAAAACAGATATACTATTAGAACGATATCACTAATATGCTTATTTATTTATTATTTCTGTTTCGCAGGGCAGAACGAACAAACATACGCCGCTTCTCTTTCTGGATACCTCAGTCACAGTAGAACAGAGAACATGTCAACAGTCTGATGGAGAAAGGTGTTGCCACAAAAACATGTCACCACAATTTAGGCCCGGAGTGACAAATGGCCTGAGAGAAACTCCCAAGAGATAACGACTAAAATATCGTGCACGTGAGAGACACTGTGTGTGTGTGCGCGACTCTAGCAGAATGCATTGATTTAATCATTTACACCCTTGCATACCAAAAGGTTGGTACAAATGTGGTTAATACTGCAATTGCAGCGCCCTGCAAGTGTAAACACAATGCAGATGCTGCTGTTTAAATGTGCTCTGTGTGTGTGTGTGTGTGTGTGTGTGTGTGTGTGTGTGTGTGTGTGTGTGTGTGTGTGTGTGTGTGTGTGTGTGTGTGTGTGTGAGCGCACACACACACACTAGGGCCATACTCACAGTGCCAATGCGGTGGCCAGCAGGCAGGGTACAGACGAAGCTGCCTGTACCTTGCAGAATGGTGTTGATGCACGCCTGAGGGGCATTGAGCTGATCTCTGATGGTTTGGCTGACCGTCGGCATGTATGGCAACATCATCACAGACAGCAAGCACGCAATATTCACAGACACACCGGTCACTGTGCCTGCACGTTGCCTGCAGATGCCCAGAGACAGAGACTCAATTGATCACATCTTAAATTAGACAAAATTTCAAAAGATATTTTCCCTTCTATATTTTCCCTTCTAATTGGGACAGAAATGACAACTTGATGCTCATTATTCTTGACGTGCACAACCAACATAGGAACGTAACGTTTTTTTTTCTTATCGAGATTGTATTATCCCCACCTGCTCATTTCCCACATTTACCGATCCTGAGCGAAAGCACCGACATTCATGAATATTTCTCTGTATTTCAACAGAGGACGGCTGAGTCCTCTGTGTTATAACGGGGAGTGAGGATTGCACATGCAATCTGGGTGACAGTTCACAAACTGCAACAATTTGTAAGATACAGATCGTCGTTATCGGGCAGAAATCTCCGTATTTAAAATTTCTAGGTCGCCCGCCGTAAGTTAATTGGCCTACTTCCACATGCAAGAGCGTCATGTGAACGCAATAGCCGATCTCAACACATTTGGGATTTTTTTTCCGCTAATTGAGAAGACGTTGAAAGTGAAAGTGGTTAAGTGTGCAGGTCTGCTGGCGGCTGTGGGTTTCATGAATATTGCACAGATGAAAGGTTAAACAAATAAATAATACATATATATATTTATAATAATAAATAACAACACATTATTTAGTGTACCAAATTAAAAAAAACGAAATGTGAGAACATTGTCCATTGACTTAACATTTGGGATGTGCTTCCATTTGGGGATGTTTGGGCATTGTTGTGTTTTCATAAATAACTTCAATTGATCCATTGGAACACAGGCTACTTTGTCAATTTCCTGAAAAGTAAGGCTTTTGGAAAATGCAAGGTTTTCATCGGGAACTTCTGGGAAGACTGACGCAGCTGTCTCACCTGTCGGCGTCTCCTCCCTTGATCTTCTTCCACGGCTCGTTGTCCTGGATGTACTGGTTGCCATGGCGAGAGATGTTGAGGATGTGTTTCAAAGCGTCACGAATTCTGCCGAAAAACACATCAAGACATCTCGATGAGATGATGAAGCTGACTTTGTAGTTTGTAATGTACATTAGAAGAACCAGAAATGTGTACGCCACAACACACATTATCAGACTCAAGCTGAGCTCAATTAAGGTTTTAGCGACATGTACTGTATGTTTGTGGTTTCTTTTTGGAAGTGAAACAAAAGTGAACTTGCGACATATACTGTATCCTGTATTTGTATACTGTATTTGTCTAGAACAGCTTTACCTATAAACTGAATTCCCTGTTAAGACCAATTAATTAATCAGCAAATTATACCAATGGCATAACCACTGAAATCACTTAATTTTCTCATTTTATTTTAACATTAACATTTTCAGATTTGCTCAGTGTGGCTCAGTGGTTTAACCAATTTCACTGCTTCTGACCAGAGTGAGTGAAGTGAGGTGATGGTTCTTACTTGACTTTGTCCATGAGCTGGATGTACTGGCGCAGCTCCCAGCCCACCTGGGCCAGGAGCATCTTGTCCTTGTCCTGCAGGTCCATCACAGGCACACAGCCCTCGAAGAACTTACTGACAAACATCCCTGCTCTATAAACACACAGATTCAAGCAGAAATGAAAAAAAGAAAAGAAAAGAAAAACTTGTTCACATTTAATAAGAAAATATTGAACACAAACAGTAGTAGATGCACAAACTTGGGAAACGCACGCACGTTTTCTACTAATGGCCACTCTACAACCTCACACAACCTGTTGTGAGGTTGTGTGTGTGTGTGTGTGTGTGCGTGGGGGGAGCACAGAGAAGAGAAAAAGCGAGAGCTAGGTGGTGTGAGGGAAGGGCTTGTTACTTGACTTGCTAATTGTTGATCAATTATGGATCACGCTGCCAGATGTAAACTATGCCACTGTAAACTCAAAACATCAGTGCATGGAAGCCCCTCATAGTGTGACAGTGAGCCTCTTGTCACCTCGTCCTTGTCGCCATTATTTTCCCTTTGTTGTCAGCTTTGGAACAAAGTCACTAGTTCAACTGATGCAATAAAAAACGAATCTATATTTTATAGATATGAATGTAACATTTCTGTTGATCTATTTGTCTCTGATTCTCATTATGCAGTACATTACTGAATCACTTTGCTGACAGTTATTCATTCTGAAAATGCAAACCCTGAGTCTAGTTCGTAACGCTGTAACCATCCTCTTCTACCGCAGATCTGAACCTGGTTTCGTGCGCCATGGGCTCACGTTTTTACCATTGAGCCAATAGAGCATGCCTGCTTGCTCAGGGGATAAATTTAATCTTTCTAGACCAGCAGGACAAAATGTGTGTCTCAATATAAGAGCAGAGAGTCATATTGTATTAACATACTCTACCATACATATTGGACAAAATTACACATTTGGTCACTAGCTAGGATAAAAGATGTCTAGGACCTAGACGACCCCTGGAGTGTATACATACTACATGAAGACGTCTACAGTGTATGTGGAATGCAACTAACGATACATTAATTAAGGTTTTGGGTTATTTTTCTGCAAGTGAGTACTCTCCACCTCCAGCACCCAAGGCAGGATGCACTCTACACTCTTTTTTATTTATTTTTTTTGAACCAATTAGGCATCAAAGTTGCCGTTCCATACCAATTTTTAAGATCAAGGTATTGTGAAACAAGACTGCTCAGAAAATCTTTGATGTAGGATTTCACCCTGATCTTTAAAAATCATCTGAGGCTGTGTAATTGGGGCTAAATTACACCATCCCAAACAAATGCAGAAAATTAGGTAGAGCATCACTTGTCTGTTGCTGTCATTGACTTTCCCACAAGAACTTGGATCTTGAAAACTTTGCAAATGGACTAGATGTCAGATTGCGTTTTCTTTCGTTTCCCCAAAGACATTTTGCAAATCGTTATCTTAACGATCCTCCCCCTTCCCGATGCCCAATCTAGACTCCATCCCACAATGGTGCTGCGGTAAATAGCATAACTAAAAGGTCAAATTGAGTCGCATCTGCAAGGAAATGTGCTTATGAATCAGCTATTTTCGCCTGTTTTCGTGACGTATAAATCAGGCTTTATTCTGTGCATTCCCCATGGCTGCTAAAGAGATTTGACTACGACTGCCTTAAGAGGCTTTTTAATCATACATACCTGCCATTCTTAAGTGTTCTTTAAACTTTATTTATAGATCTCATCTATACACATCTATCACATACAGTCTAGGCTCCGATATACCCTGACAGCGAGTCATTCCCGAACCCGGCGGAACTTTGCTGCGTGTGACTCCCAGATTCTCACCACATTTCCTGTCAATGTAAACTATTCTATCAAAATAAAGGCAGAAACCCCCCCTGTACCCCCAAAAAGAAGAATTCCTGCCCAACCTGTTGATGAAGTTTCCCAGGTTATTAAGCAGCTCAGAGTTGTTCTTGGTAGCCATGTCAGCCCAGGAGAAGGCCGAGTCCTGGCTCTCTGGACGCACATACAGCAGGTAGAAGCGCCACACGTCTGAGGGGATGCCGGTTTCCTGCGCCATGTCTCCGAACACGCCCACGCCACGGCTCTTAGAGAACTTGGTATCCTCATAGTTCAGATACTCTGGAGGAGGAGGATATGGGATGAAACGTTTACACTAGCACAAAGTTCTGCAACAGTACTTGGAACACTTTCTTTCTGTCTACACAAAAACCTCTATATTTCTTTCAAACATTACCCGGCCTGAATATGGATGGCTGGCTGGTTAAAAGCGGTTAAAAGTGGTTAAAAGCCAGTGAATATTAGCTACATTTCTTGGTTTTAGTTTGTTTTATCGAGAGCAAACCACAGAATATTTTTTTTGTCATAATTAGTCTAAATCTTTTGCTGTCCCTCAAAATGATCAAATAATGAATGCTTGCTGTCGAGAGGGAAGCTTGTTTATTTAAAAAACGATTTAAAACATGTGAAAAAGCTGAAATATGGTGATACAAGGTTTCTGCCCGACAGCAACAAAATCAAACAGTCCCTAGATATAACCTCCTTTGTTCTCGCACACCAGTCAATCAAAAGAGGGTATAAATGAAGCCAAAGGGGTTTACCAGTGGCAACGAGGTGGTTGACCAGGGTGTAGTTGTCCTGAGCTCCCAGCAGGGAGCATGGGAACACCACGCTGTGGAACGGCACATTGTCTTTGGCCATGAAGTTGTACAGCTCCACCTGGTGGCCACAGAGAGACACATACTGCACGGTGAGGATGACATCATATTAGATCATGGTGAGATCATCCAGTTCAAAGGGGACTTATCTGCGCTCTCCAAACCCCCCTATCTAGCTTTCCCTCTATCTGCACTGTGTATATAGGCCAACGCACGCTTGCTATCTGTACTTCTGACACACACACACACACACACACAAATCATTGATCCCAGATTACAGGAGTCCTGGGGTTTTAGCAAGACAGCAAAGAGAGCGAGAGATGAGATGAGATGACTCAGTGTGTGTGAAGTACAGTTTCGTTGAGAGAACAAATGCTTGAAGAGATCTTTCTATTTTATTTATGGGGCTTAAGTGCTTTGTGACTTTGCACTCTCATAATATCCAGGCATGTGGAAAGCTTGGATGTGTTAAATACTAAGACTGTAACCCTTCGAACATTACATTAGTCTTTCTGCCTGTAGTCCTGTTTCAAAGTCTGTCAAATGCTTATAAGCCCTAGGCTAAAGCACACACCTTCATTGTATGATTAATAGCGGAAATACTGATCTACAAGCTCATAATGCCTGGTGATGCAACGGGTTGAATTTGTAGATCTTCTACTACGTGCTATTAAAACTTTTAAATAAACACCATTAATGACAGGTCGAAAATTGTGAAAGAATAGTTTCAGAAATATTGGCACATACTGGCATCACACCCAGATATTGTCAGGGCCTTCGAAACATTGTCTAGATTTTTGCTACAAGGGCAGCTAATCTACGATACAATCCTGTGAAATCTGACCTTCCCAAAAGAGCAGCCCACTTGTCATATCTACTCAGTGGTAACTTCCTCTGTCACAATTGTATAAATGTCACTCTTTAATAAAGGGCAAAGTGGTAATTCTTGTCACCACCTGACTGGTAAGGACATCAAGTACACCACATGTAGTACCAAATGTAATGTGTAATTACTAAAACTAGTCCGTCGCCGGCTTACTAAAACTAGTCCGTCGCCGGCCTAATCGGTAACGATGCAAGTCCCCAAACCATTGTACAATGAATGCTTTCTTTATCTGATGTATTCCCGTTGGCAGGTCCACATGCATTGTGTTTGGTTCACATCGTCGCTTTTGTCAGCTTCTTCACCCATGACCACAGCTCTCATAGTTTGTTGCATTGCACATACTGCCTCTTACATTGGCAAACGAAGCAAGGCTTTGCCGCGACACCCCAAAGCCCGAACCACTTGTGCAAGGACATGCTGTGATTGGCCAATGCACTTGTGCTAGGACTTGCGGTGGTAATTGGCCAGTAGCCACTTTGAGTGGCAGTTGGGGCTAACACTCACCGGGACGTAACTCGAACGGCACCGAGTCACAACGTTCGGCACGGCAACTAGCTTGCTCTGGCTCGCCCTGTGGTGGCTCAAGTTCGCTTTAGACGGAGCGCCTCTGTCGCGGTCAGTCCATATTCTGCAGTTGCCGTAGGTGAGAAGCACTTCGGCATTGGCAACAGAAGCGGTATGTCGTTATAAGGATCTGATTGGTCAATCAGGGAATTATCTTGGCTAAGTGGCATAAACATGACACAAAACCTAACCAATCAATGAGGCAGATGTGTTGCGCTCTTGAAAACCATTGATACGATAACTTGACACTCAACACCGCAAACCCCCGGGACATACTCACCAGATTCTGACAGCGCCCGAGTTATGGCCCGGATATACATGTACATATACACACAGGTTTTGTGAATTAATATATACATAGAAGATATCCCTACAACCTACATTTAGTGGGCATAAAATAAAGGGAATTGCAAACTAGAATCTGAGCCGAGATGAAATAACAGATTGAACAGCAGCAGCAACAGATGGAACATCATAAAATTATTGAAGAACCCTCGGAATCATATCCCTTTGGGTTATTGGAACGTTGTCACTTGTAAACGCAACTCTTTTGCAAGTTGTTTTTACTGGCAACCAAGAGGCAAAATGCTACACAGTGCACCTTTAAAATATCAGACACATTTTCGACACAAGGAACTGGGGTTCTTGCTATTGGCAAAGCAGAGTATTTTAGCCTGGTATCTCTGGTGTGTTCCAGGGCTCCTGTCAAAGTCTCAGCCCTCTGAATCATTCAGTTCCCCCCCGACCTTACAGCGCCCGGCCAGAACACTGTTGCTGTTGAGTTCTTCTAACTTTTTGGGCAGTATGCACCCTGCAGGACATAGTCTTAAAGTTCATACATTAATAATAAATACAGATATTTCAATATCTGTATTTATTGAAATGTCCACGTTTTGTTTTTTCTCAGCAAATCTTTGACGAATCAGCACCAAGATAATACGATCCTATATAATGAGTAGTGCACACTGATTCCTCACTATTTCACATATTCTATAACTATACACAATGCATTTCCGAGTAGTAATGTGGTCGAAAAAAACACTGTCTGTGTCTGATTATCTGTGGGGGACGCAACCGAAACTTTGTGCGTTTTAGGGGTGAGGGCATCAGCTTCCCTGATTGGCCAACCCGACCTGCCGGCATTAATTATTGGCTGAACTTTGCGTTGCTTCTTCAATATAAATATAAATAATACATGTTTCATCTCCATATTTAGTCAATTGGTCGTACTGTATGTTAGTGGGTATTGCACAACGGGGACTCTGACAACAGGTACGAGTAATGTATAAATGGGTGGGATATGCGTGAATTCCCAACTTGCATTGTTCCCAACTTGCATAATTTCCAAGTAGGCCAGTACCCGTTTTAGTATGTCTACGAATCCAGGAATCTTTGTGTCTCTTCATGTTTAAATAAGGAGATGCTTGAAGTCAACCATAGATGGTTCCAACATGTGGCTTTGTTTGTGGTGTATGTCTGTCTTACACCCCACAAAAAGACAAAAAATAGACAAAGAATGTTCACACAACACCCCACAAGCTTGTAGATCTGCTATCTTTACAAATGTTTTAATATGCCTATAATGACATCCCCAAAACTGGAATGCAAGGGTAAATATGGTTAAAAAAAAGAATAAACGTTTTGTAAGTGTAACATATCCAGTTCTATTCTGCTAAGTCCAGTGTGCTTGGCTGGCTCGTTAACAGAAACACTGCTACTGTTTGGGCTGAAGGAGTTCAGTGAATATACTGTTACTCTACCTGCTGTGGATTCTTCCACCACTTCTCCCATTGGTCTGTGTAGTTGGCGGTGATGGACAGGTAGCCAATAGGGGCATCAAACCACACATAGAACACCTGCCGAGGCAAGAGCACAATCAGGACGTGCTGTGGTCTGACTGCTGTCTAGTCTACTACAGTGACTACTGAATGTAGTATTAATGTTCCTCCATGTCTTTGTATGGCAATATATTACTTTTGTTTGTAGATGAATGGAATTGTGTTTGAATTTCTTTATATGCTATAATTCTGGAAATAAGCCATGGCACCAAAAAATAGCTTAAAAAAATAATTGGTTTGTTTTTGTACGGATTTGCAATTTTCCAATCTGGGAACCCATCGGCAAAAAAGGGAAAAAACAGCACATTCTGCTGTTGGTGTTCCCTTGAATTTGCCTCTGGGGACGTCACCCAATAGAATGTGGATAACAGGATGTTGGTCCGTTTGGTCCTAATAATAATGTATACACGTTCTGAATGGACCTGCCGACAGATCCAGTGGTGCACCTCAGAATATGCTCTTGAGAGATTAACATTTGTCAGAGTCTGAAGGTTTATTTGTCAATCCTCATACAAATACAAGAAACGAAATTTGTGCGGACCACAAAGTGCTGTGCTACAACAACAATGACAGTAGTATTTACTGATAAAATGTTTTGTAATTGGGTTAATATCTAATTATTACAAAAGTGTGTGTTTACTTCGAGTGAGAACAAGATTGGTCTTATCCACCTCCACACCCCGTGCCCTGATAGGCAAACATTCCGCGAATATAGCAGATCTACAAGCTCACAGTGCATTGTGAGCTTGTAGATTGTCCATATTCAGCCAAGAGATTTGTTGTAGAGGGGTAAAAAGGAGGGGACCTACAGTATTAAGGACCCCTGTGGACACAGGGCAACTAATATAGGGTGACAGAGCGGTGGGGTTGCTGTGGCTGGCACCACTTGTATAGTTACAGTATGTGATCATTAATACAGACCTTCCCTTCAAAGTCAGGGTGAGGTACTGGTGTTCCCCATTTCAGGTCCCTGGTGATGCAGCGCGGCTTCAGTCCGTCCCTCAGCCAGGAGCGTGTGATTTGTTTGGCGTTCGATGTCCAGTCTCCTGTACTGGTCGACTTGTCCAGCCACTCCTCCAACTGGTTCTCCAACTGTGAAGGGGAGAGGTTAGGGGGGACGTTGACTGACATTGAGTGATAGGGAGGGAGTGCAACGTAGTGCGAGAGAGACAAGAGTAGCGGGTTCCAGTGCCCAAATAAACTCCTAGTGCTAACATTGCCTTTGTTGCCATGTATGTGGATGTGTGCCAGTAAGGTTATTGTTAGTTGTAATGTCAATGTTGTAAAGCCACGCAACATATCTGTTGATGATGTAACATAAAGTAAGGGTCATGGGGTGGTGCCATTATCAGACTTTTAGGCTCGTTTAGACTGTAGGCAAATGGCATTTGTTTGTCAGATATGATCTTTAAACCTAGGAATGTGGTTCAAGCAGTGACCCGATAGCCGAATGGTTAAGGCTGCATAATCACATGGGCACAAAATGCCTTCTTCAGCGCGTCCCTGGTTCGATCAAAACCCTGCTCTCTCTCTGCCTTTCATGTCTCTCTCTCATTGTTGCGATGGAAATGCAGATAAAACAATGTATTATTTTAAAGGAATGTAGTTCAAACCGATTCACAAAAATCTATTTCCATGTGTTATTTTGAACATAGCCTAAAATGACAGGCAATCAGTCCCAATTGCTCTTCATGTTTTGTAGTGAGATTGAGGCCACTTGTTGGCTGAAAGGACGGTTTCCCTGAAATGGGTTGCATCTGAAGGAGCTAAACTGACCAAATCGTCTCAAAGAAACGGTGCCTTTTATGGAGTAAGTGGAACCATTTCGGGATGGCTTTCCTGCTGAGAACTACTGGATACCTACTAGACAAATACGCAAGCCCAGTAAGGACAGTAAAGGACACTTAAGACCTGAGGACAATTCTAAAAACACCTTCTTAACCGCTTCGGACCGTAAGATGTGTCATCTCGTCATAGGAAAAACAACTGACGGGTACGCATGACGTGTCAGTCGTCATTCTTCATTCCTCGTCAGAGAGAAAGCCTCGTATCTCCTCTTCTAGAGCGCTATCCTGCATGCTGCAGCGTGGCTCTGCCATGATGCAGTGTGGCAGAGCACAGCTTCGCTCCTCCTTTCTGACCACAACAAGCATCTCGTTTGGAATATTAACGCTTCATTAACCCGTTAGATGTAACGGTAAGGTAAAAACAAAACATTTTTCATTCGGTTTTTTTCCGGGTCGGCCGGATGGGGGGCTTTCAGAGTAGGAGCCAGATCTGCGCTGGCACAACTAACTGCTATTTTGTAAGAAATCCTAGCACTGATTGTGTTAATCCCAAAAGTTTTCTCTACAATACATATAGCTTTATAGCTAAATCTAAATGAACATAGACGCTTTCTTTCATACACAAAGCAATTCAACATGCTTTACAAAGGCATTTAAATACATAAGCATTAACATACAGAAATAAAAAAGTAAGATTAGCACTTTACATACTGTAGGTTCAGTGGCAGCCTTGGAGACCTGGCCTAAGCCTTTTTTTTCACACTGCACTTATCCCAGAGATTGTGCAGCCCTACGCTAAATGCCCCGTTTGTCCTTAACTGACTTGCGTCACACAAGCCCTTTCAAAACCAGCCTTCAGTCATGGAACAGCAGGTTTAACAATATCATTTTAACACTGAATTAACTTTAACGGTGTGGAAAAAAAGGTACTAAATAACCACTGGTTCCTGACCATAAGCACAGGGTGACGACGGCTCCAGACACGGTGAAAAGCTTATAAGTGTACCTTGGGCAGGTCCAGGAACAGGTGCTTGGAGGAGCGGATGACGGGAGTCTGCCGGCAGACTTTACACTGGGGATCCTGGAGGGGACAGGCAGGGTCAGCAATGTTAAGAGGTCACTAAGACCGAGGCTGTCTGTGATGTCATAATGGAATGGTGAATTTATATAGTGCCTTTTATTCAAGGAACTTTACGTTAACCCATTCATACACATATAGCGGAGGAAACCATGCAAGGCATCATGATGAAAGGCGCCCCTCACTTCACACAAGTGTGATCTTTATGATATATTGAATTTGTCTTTGTCTTCGTCTGGTATTAAACGAACCTGTGTATTTAATTTAAGAATGTGGTATAGAGGACTTTAACCTCTTTATGACGTAATGGTGGTATCTACATAATACACAGTATGTATGGTATATACCGCATGGTATGTATGATGACGACAACAAGATACGTCACAAGATCTTATAAATCAAGTTTAAACAGTGTGGTAGGGTAATTGTAGTCAGGTTTAATCAGTAATCAGTGTAAGTGAGAAAGGTCAATGAAAGGTGAGAAGATATTAGTTATATATGTCGCAAAATGTAGTAATTAAGTGAGTGCTCTGCTCGCTGTATGGCCTACTTGTGTGCAATGCGCAAGTTGGCACTCGACACTCGAGTGCAGTTCTAGTTTAGATTAGATGTCTTTATTATTATTATTGTATAGTTGTGTCTATTTTACGTCATGATGATGTACGGTGTGATTTTCTTTTTCAGGACTAAAAGTCCTCATTTCATGACTAGCTAGCAAGTTAGCGCCCCCTCTAAAAACCCATGCTCACCCTGAGCTAGGGCGTTAGCGCCCCCTCTAAAAACCCATGCTCACCCTGAGCTCTACGGCGTTGATGAGCCGGCCACACTTGTCACACTGGTCCCCGCGGGCCTCTGCGTAGCTGCAGTGCGGACAGACGCCCTCCA
>OOFJ01108629.1:0-10972 GCA_900323375.1 Benthosema glaciale
GCACGGCCCTGCGGGGCCCAAAACCAGCGTTCAGGTGACCGTGGGTGGAGGCCAGCTCACCGGGAGCCTCGGCTCAGTGACCATCCAGGCCCAGCAGTACCTGGAGGGAATGTGGAGCATCTCCAGAGTCAACAATTTCCTCCCACAGCCCAGCCCGGTAAATGTTTTTGTCTTTTCTTTTCTTTTTCTTTTTTTTCTCTCTCTAATTCTCGAGTAGGGTCGTCACTTGAGGATTCCGGACAATTTGCATCCTCACTTTTGTCTTCCATGTTTGTGTTTACACAATGTTTAAACACTCAAAACACTCAACACTGGCCATTCGTTATCAATGGCATTCAGTGGTTATGACATATGTTATGTGTTTTTCACAAACCCTCAAAGCTGGACTGGAAGGGTAACACCCCTCAATAATTATAATAATAATAATAATAAACTTTACCGATAGAGCACCTTTCATGACAAAGAATGCAGCGCAAAGTGCTTTACAGAACAAATATAGAACAAGAAAAGCTAAAAACTATTTAAAAATCAAAGCAAAAACATAAAAAAGGCAGTGAAATAGGCAAAACAGAAGAAAGAAAAAACTCAGCCAAAAGCAAGAGTGAATGAAAAAGTAGGTCTTGAGCTGTGTTTTAAAAATGTCTACAGAGGGTGCCAGTTTAAGTTGCACTGGGAGTTTATTCCAGGCCGTTGGCCCGTAGAAGTATCGGAGTATAGGAGTATCCATAATCTGGGGAGAGCATTTGGCAAAAATATTTTGTGAAGGGAAAAAGGAGGAGGCGTAGTACTATAGACCCTGTCATTGATATAGGAGATAAGTGGTTAAAGCCCTCATTTTTTTCAACTATTGCGAGATTTACTATGTAAACAGTGTTAAGAAATGATTTTAAATTGAAGATAATTCCATGAAATATAGATGTGGCTGGATACCCTCTGTTGTCCTACATGCCTGCCTTTAAGTGCTCGTCAGGTCGTGTCATGTCAATAGATACCCTTCAGAGAGACGTGAGCCTCCAGAGGTTTTCTGACCTCTCATTCCTCAGTAGTCAAGGAGCCTGGGTGAGCTAAGGTCAGGGGTCAGTGCAACACTAATCTTCTGACCTCCTCCTCAAGGGCATTTTAAATGACCACCCCACGGCGTCGCCATAACTTCTTTCTCATGTGGGATAATAACGCTTAGTCACTGCTTTGTTTGATGTGTCACAGGCTGCGGAGGGTTCTTTCTGAGTGCCTCCCCTGGTGATGTGGGATTTAATGACTAATCACGCTGTACCACCAGCAACGCACTAATTCATTTATTGGCACACTGATACAATTCTCGTCTCGTTCTTCCTGTCGCTAGAGACCCAGAACCATAGTAACATGCCAAAAGCCTCATTTTCATTATAACCTAATGTTTTTCTTTCGCTAATCAAAGGTGTGCTGTTTTCTGACTAATCTCCTCTTGCCATGAGGGGGACATCTGGTCGTAGACCTGGCTTTGACACGCCACTAGGACATTCTACACCAGACAGGCTCAGTGTACAGAACAAACTCTCCAATCATTTCTGCAGGTGTGCTAAACCTTTCTTCATCGGAAATGTTGAGCGGGTCCTCAATTACAGTACATTCTATTTTCTTCATCTCTGTGCCAGCCAAGTTTAAGACTGCAATCCATTATGGGCTTTGTTAGTGTTATTCCTTCTTTTCTGCTCGAAAATTGAAAACAGATTTTCACTCCTCTTTTTTAATGTCAACAAGTGCCGTTAGAGCCAGTTTATGGGAGGCCACCAAAAGCTTTTAACAGAATGTGTGCAATCTAGGGCAAATGAAAGGGCCTGGCATAAAAGGCAGAGACTTGACTTGTGTTCCCCATCTATGTGTCTAAAGGCAATTAGTGGCGTTGGGAGCTAGGATGCATTGCTCAATGCCACATAGCTGAGGCTGGGGCCTCTTCTGAGAGAGAGAAATGTCCCTTTAGGATATGGAGTTACTTGCAAACACTGCAGAATTGTGCCTCGTCTTATTTTCTAAAGCCAGTTTCTTTCATTAAAACCAGATCCTTCAGAATGACAAAAACCCACACCAGCCCTGTCAGACTGGGAGTTCTGCAGTGCCGAAAGGCAAGAGCTTTTAATTCGCGATTCCCACTTGATTTCTTGTTGTTGAGACAAAAGAGTGTAGATGGCCTCTGTTAGACAGCAATCCTACAGCGTGTCAACCTCCTCTGTGCTGCAGAGCCTGGGGGCGCTCCCATGCAAAGACCAGTACAGCGCTCTCATTCGAGAAATAATTTGCTGGGACCTCGTATGATATTTTGTGGCATTTTAAATACCAGTGGAATAACCGCTACAGTATCTTGTTCCCTCTCAACAGATGGGATTGACTGAAACACTTTTTGGATATGATTGCCTCAAATGGCTGAGACAGCACGGTGCATTTCTCTCTCAGAGGCTGTCTGTCTGCTTTAGGTCTGCCGAGAACTCCAGATCTCCAGTGTTTCTTTTTACCTGACAGAGCATCACCCAAGCATCTGTTAACATCCCACTTCACCATTGTTCATAAAATGCATACTGCTGGTGTGTGCTGGGTGCCGGTGTTTAATAATAATAATAACAGCTCAGAGGCCTTCAGGTAATGCAGACTGTCATGATGTGCAGTGTGAGCTATATTGCCTAAACTCAAAATAGTTCATTGATGGACATGAATCCCCCTCCGCTTTTCAAATATCCACCACCACCACATGTGCATTAATCTGCAAACACAAAAGTGCTCTTTCTTGACCCCAGGGATTGGGCTGGTGGCCCGTTAATGTCCTGCTAGACTGATACCAATTTCACTTGGCTGCTGCCTGCCTCGTAATCAGTGCAGCTGGGCACATAATGGCATTGTTCCACCGAGGGATGACAGAGGGAAGGATACAGGAAGGAGAAAGTAAGGAAGAAAGTTCATTCCCACTCTTGCCAAATTATGAAATATTCCTGTTGAATCCTTTTACAATTTCTTTTATTAATACCAACTGGTAATATACAGTATATAATATACTATCCTAGGGAGCTAAATGTCATTGCCCTATGACATTTTTTTATTGAGCATTTTGTCCATTTCTCACTTGGACGGACCCGGCGGTTATCATCACTGTCAGAAGTCGATATTCTCTATACTTGGTTTCTATTGGTTGCCGAGACCAGCCAAGCATGACAGCCCCAGATTAACGGTGCCTATTTCACATCAGAGGTAATAGTCTGTCCAGCAGTGGGATCAAAGGTCAGCTGGGAGCCCTACAACGTTCAGCCTCTGAAAAGAGAAGGTTTGTTGGTGGGAACTGGTAAGGTAGCCTTCCCTTATTGACTGGAGATTTCATGAGAAGCTCTCTCTCTATATATATATATATGTGTCATCCTCCTTTCCCTCTTCTTCTATCTTCTTTTTCTTCTTCACCTCCTTCCGTGGCAAACCAAGGCACATAGATCGCGGAAGTGAGGGCTGAGGGTTAAAGGGTGGAAGGCCAGCTCATTATTGTCTCTCAGTGTGAATGTGTGAGGACTCGTGGCTCCACAGACACACAGCCTAATTACCTGACCAGGGGATACACGGTGCTATTCAGCTTCAGCCAGAGTCATCTGAGATCCAAGGCTGCGGAGAGCAGCTAGGCTGAGGGGCTTAAGTCCTGAGTCTCCATCCTACGGGGAATACTCTTTGACAGGCCTCTTGATGTGCTTAGGGGTGTGTGTGTGTGTGTGTGTGAGTGTGTGTGTGTGTGTGTGTGTGTGTGTGTGTGTGTGTGTGTGTGTGTGTGTGTGTGTGTGTGTGTGTGTGTGTGTCTCCCACCCCCCTCCCACCTAACTATCGCTGAGCAGCGTTCACTGCACGCTCCTGAAACCTGCTGCTACTTAATGTTAAACCTGACACCGTGTTGGCTCAGCCGGTTGACAGCATTTTGATTAGGTATCCAGATAGGCTTCCCATGGCGGGCATGTGAAGTGCGCGAGATGTTTCGTGCCCAAATTGAAACGGGTACACATCCATGGTATGTGTCCATAAGTTCCTCCTCACCTGCCATGGACACCCACACGGTGTCGTTAGGTTAGGTTATCCACTCTGGTGACAGCGTGAAAAGAATATGGCTCGTTTCACTTTGCACCCACGTTCTCCATCATGTACTTCACCAGCCTCTGACACAATCACTGCTACTGATAATCCACTTAATCATCACTGTGGAATTTCGTGACAGGCGAGAGGGATAAGTACATCAGCCACACTAGTCATGTAGTTCAGTCTGAAAAGAGTGTCCTATACTGTAGTAGACTAACATGGGACCTTATTTCTTAGTCAGAAGCTGTACTTAAATCAATAAGTGCCACACAGCACCAGGTCAACATAAAGTGATGTCTTGAGTCGATTCAGAACATGCCATAAGATCAAGGGTGAATGACACCCTCAGGTCAGTGTTTGTCACAAGACAGCCCTAATCGCATGACAGTCAGCATTATGCACATCATGTGAAGGCAGTAAGGCACTTAATGTACATAATTGGAAATGATTCCACACCATTCTTTGCTTTGACAAATTGCCAGCGACAGTTTGTTGTGTGATGATGTTTTGGAATACGGCAAGACTTCCCTCTGTATGTAGAGATCGCTGTAACAGTGTCCTGTTGAGCCATGTACAGTATAGCCAAGGCCAGTGTCATGTGAATGCCAGAATGTGTGTATGTACCGGTATATGTACATGTCCTTACATTTTGATGTATAGCATTCACATGTCAGCCGTGGTGTATAAATAGTTCAGCTGTCAGCCGCCACTGACAAATGGCAAATACTGCAGGGCCCCCCACACTTTATAAAAAGATTGTAAATGATGTTATTTTAGTTGCCAAACATGAATCTTAAGGCAAACACTGAGGTAGTAAATATGCAGAGTGCCTGACGGAATCCCATTAAACACCATGTTGTACTCAACCTGAGGCTGCTGCTGGTTACACAATGTTCAGTGTGTCAGTGACAGTGTTATAAATGTTAAGGCTAACGTTTTCTTTTATATTTCTTGAAGTGAAAGAACATGTGCAACCAGTTCTTTGGCAGCATCTATTGCTCATGCCCTATTGGGTAGACCGTTGACAGGGATGAGGATTAAGCCCTTATTGTTATTGTTACTGCAGTTCAAATATACGAGTTTAAAGAGTGAATGTGAATTCTATTGAATTCTATTCTAAGGTGGACTTGTGAAAATGTTACATAACATTTCCTTCAGTATTCTCTCTGAAAGAGCTTGCTCTCTTGGCACTGGAAAAACTACACCATCTTACATCTGAGAGTAAGGTCTTGAGGCACACAATCCTTTGGGAAGTGTTTTTACAAGTTTGCACGTTTCACACATCCAGGTTCAACATTGGCAAAGTAGCCTTCAAACATTATTTTTGCCTGCTGGCTTATCTAGTTGAATCTCTCAGTGCTCCCTCTACTGGACTGTAGGGAGCTTAGTGTGAACGTCCTCAGCACCATCTGAGCCCTCATGCCCCATCTTTCCCCAAACATGGCCTCTACACAGGAACACAGCCTGAGTTGTATTTTCCTCATAGCCTCATAGCCCCTTAGACCCGCTGGGGCAGCAGAAAAGCAGTTCATCCAGTTCACCCAATCATCACCTAACTCTGTTCATCCAATTGGCAATCTTGTTCTGTCTCTTCTGAGATTGTGGGTTATTTTGCTACAGCTGAAACAGCTTCGCAAACACGAAGAAACAAGTCTTAACACACTGTTCTTGATTGATTACAGTAGATCTGCCTCTGCAGAAGACTCTTAGCTACACCTAGCATGAATCAAGCTGCGAACTAACATCTCTCATACAGTATAAGTAAAATGCCAAATTAGCTGCTGATATATATGTATATACATACACCGTCAGCGAGTGATTTAATGACTAATTAGATGTGTGTTATCACTTAATTACTGTTCAGCCGATGCATCCTCCAGTGTGTTGCCAGAATCAATGAGCAGTGCACACAGTCCTTGCCGTTCCTGTGGGGAGCTTTCTGCCGATGTGGAGACTTGCTGACTCCCTTTTTAGCTGGCGCTGGCTTCTGCAGCTGCCTTCCCATCTGTATAGCAGAAGAGAGAGAATAAATAAAGTCAATGGACTGGAATGGCAGAACGGAGAACGGGCGAGGGGTGTGTTAAGTCAAAGCTGCATGTGGTCTTATCTCCGCATCCGTGTGTCAACAGGTCCAGGGCTTGATGGGGGAGACAGAAAGGGACGTCACAGCCCCTGAGGCCTCTCTCACCACTACCGCCTCTGCCACCAGTACAACAAACACGTGTCTGACACCCTGCCGACAGAGAACCTCCAGTCAACTGGGACAGTGTGTGGCCCCAACTACAACTGTTTCCACCTCCTCTTCCTCCTCGGCCTCCTCCTCGTCAACACAACAACAGAGTGCTTCGGCAGCGGCCTCTTTCTTCATCAGGTAAGCACCCCCCGTATTCCTTTTCAGGTTCACAACCTCCCTAAAGAGAAGGAAAGCGTTATTTGATTGAGCTGTCGTATTGTTCAAATGTCTGATTCTGTCGTTTCATTTAAGTTTGTTGTGAGTGTGTGTGTGTGTGTGTGTGTGTGTGTGTGTGTGTGTGTGTGTGTGTGTGTGTGTGTGTGTGTGTGTGTGTGTGTGTGTGTGTGTGTGTGTGTGTGTGTGCACTTGCCGACCCTGCACATGTGCACCCACATGTCCGCGCGTACTGTTGGCGCCGCTTGTATGCCGTGCTGAAGACAAGATGTGCATGGGTGGACTCGTCTTCACGTGGCTGCTGAAGGGCATGGTTCATGGTCATAACCACCATGAGGGACAGCTATTCCATAGAGATATTATCCTTGACATGGTTGAATTATGGCGTGCCTTTAAGATACGCACCATCATGGGACTTAATGAACCTTCAGCTGAAGGCGCCAGTGACCATGAATGGGTAATGGAATTACATAATCCGATGTGAAGAGGGCGTGCCTCACCGAGAGTCCTAGGTGAGAGAGAGAGAGTAGTTCCATGTTTTTTTAATGTTAAAGTATTACTATTTTTCTGTTTTGATTGTTATTGCCAGTGTAACATCACTGCAGCTGAATGATTGATTGATTGATTGATTGATTGAAAGATTGATTGATTGATTGATTGATTGATTGAATACTTTATTAACAGAAAAACATTTTTTTTTACTGGGGCCAGTTTCGAATTGCAGCCACCCGTAAATTTGAGAGCGCTTTTGTAGAAAAGTAGAGTAGGGATTCACATTCTTTTACGACTGTTTGTAGGGCGTTCCACATTTCTGTGGCATAGAAAGGAGAACAAATTTAACACCTTGTTTGAGCCAAATCTGGGTTGAACATGATCAGAGGGAGCTCCCTCTGGTGCTGTGATTGTGGACGGCGTTGACATTTAGGAAGTAGTTTGTCTTTGTGGTGTAAGGTATCTTTAGACCAGACCTGTTGCAAGTTGCTGTACTCTGTCCTCTACCCTGAGCCATCCCAACCTATCAAAATGAGTAGCTGCAGTGCACCGACGGCAGATATTTTGTAGGCTACACTGTATGTCTTGCACACCATTCAGCCAACACATTCAGTAGATTTTCTCAGCTCCAATTTGCCCTGGTATTTTTGATTCCGCGGAGAATACCTTGTCCACGCCGGGCGGCCCCGATTGCATGGTGTGCAATGTGCGAGAATGTCATTGATGGATTCCCTGGCAGGTTGGGCAGTGCATACGTTCCTGCCTACTGTCTGTGCTCCCAGAGGAACGCTGTGCCGTAATGAGTGGCAGCCAAAGGGAGGCTGGCTAAGAATGATGCATTGGACCACTGCAGCCTCACACCCTGGGAGAGAGAGAGAGAGAGAGAGTGAGGAGTCCAGGGAAGGGATGTTTGTGCAGTGTGACAGGAAGTCTACGGGGAATAGCTGAGCAGCTCGCATTTCTACAGATGCACCCAAATAGAGTATATGTGTCTCATCAAACTTTTAACCGGGCCGTGGCGTAGCAGTGGATGTGTGGGGCCTCTCCCTTGGAGAGGGATCATTCCAGATCTTCCTCTAAATATGTCACTTCCTGTGTATGTCACTTCCTCTGGGAAGAGCCGCAGGTCAGGCCTGAACAACGGAGAGGTGTGACCCAATAGCGCGCGGGGTTAATTTTCAGACACTGATTTATTAGTTCTGATGTTTTCTTTGGACCCGGACTCAAAAAGAGTTGGACACGGAGCGGCCCCTGGTGTGCCGCTGAGGGCTCGGCGCGACGCTGAAAGAGAGGGAGGTGGTAACTTGTTTTTTCCCCCCCGTTTCAAGTCCTGGTGGGATAGAAGGGCAGGAGGTGGAAGTTGTGACGGGTTCCACCTCTTCGTTTCATCCCAAAGATCGTTCCCTGCCAAAGAATGTGGTGTTTTGCTTGGCCAGGAGAAGCACGGCTTTGACGGCCGGGGGCCCGGCCCGGCACGGCTTTAAACAGCGCTGCATTCCACACAGATATAGGGTGGTGGAGATGCACTGCGTCGCTTGATTAGAAGCACACCTACTTCCCGAACCCGGTGCAGCTGTTGTGCCTCTGAAAGAAATACAACCATCATAATCATCGTCTCATTTCTGTCTACAGTCGCCACTGTTGATTGAGGGTTATATACTCTCGAGGACTGTAGTAAGAAATGGAAGAAGAAGACAGTACCGCAGTTACACATAGTAGCCGAGGTAGGCCTGCTATTTACACATACTGTGTGTGTAGTACCTGAGGTAAGATACAGTATAATAGTGCGTGAAGCGAGCATAGCAGCAGATGTATAGTACTGTACATGATACTTCCATAGCGCCCAGTGTATTGACCTCATCTCTATAGGCCGTCTCACTGGCGTCGGTGATCAGCCCCATGAGTGTAGTGTCATCGCCGTACTTAATGACTAGTAGCATGACTAGTAGCATTAATATGTCTTTGCTTTGTGTAAGACATTTTTTTTGTTCCTTTCTTTTCTGCTCAGTATATGTACTTTTATATTTTTTGTCCTATTTTCTTTTACTCTTTTTTTTTCTTTTTTTATATTCATAAATTGTAATTGTAAGTAATATATAAAGTAATAGATAAAGTCTATATAAGTTCCCGTATATGGGACTTCCCATACAGTGTCAGTCACGCCTCGTGACACACTCCATATATATATACTGTATCTCCATATATGAAGATCATGACACTGACCTCATCAAACCCTGGATAGCCATACATGGAGAAGACTTGATCATCACCTAGATCTGCATATAGCCGGCCAGCAACTCTATGACTTCATGTCATATGTCATATCTCACAGACACTATGTTGATCTGACCTCATCAAACCCTTAGATCTCCATATGGAGCTGACCTGTTCTGACATTCCATATGTTGAGCCTTCTCCACCCGTCATTTCTCTTCGATGTCTCCCTTTTGACTGATACCAGTCCATTTAAACTCTGGACGGGCCCGCCCCAAAGTCAATAGCGCAGCCGCGCCTGGCAGCCGGCAAAAACTAGAGTTCTCAATCAACAGGCCTGAAAATGAAGGCCCGGCCCTACCTGGGCCCTAACTGGGCTGGCCCGAGACCCTGTCTGGCCTTACTAATAATTAGCACACATTTTACGCCCTAACCGGCACGAAATCATCAATTAAAAATAATCCATATATGGGCATTCACCAGACCTGTTGAGGTCGCTTCTCGCCCTCTTACTGGTTAACCTACTCTATTGTTGGTTGACTAATGTTTACGGCGCTTCCTCTGACCTTGTACTTTTGTAAATTCACTCTGAAAAAGCATCTTCTAAATGCCTAAAATGTAATTGTAATGGATTGGTATAATCAACAGGATAAAATAAACCTAGAGAAGAACACATTCTTCTCACTGTGCTGCTGTTGGTATTTGATTTAACGAAGGAAGGGAGAGGCAGTCAAAATTGCTGCACTTTTTGCGTTTTAGGACTGATTGAAACTCATTAGTGATTAGTGTTCCTTTTCATTCTCTGAAGATACAATTAGTGAGATGTGTGTGTAAATCCTGAGAGCCATAGATGCAGAGCGACCAAATGGTGCTTTCTTCTTCCCCTGCTGGAGTGCAGGAAGTCCCTGAGACGCTTGTCTGACACTCGCTAACAGTGTTCCACTCAGAGATGAAATTCTAATTAGAATACAATTAGTTATGTGCTGAGTGGAAAGAAAAAGAAGATAATGAACCAAAAAATGATTTCAGTGGGTTTTCTTTTCCCATTAGAAAAACAAGTCATCCGTTCAACTGGTTTAAAGAACATTTTATTTGTGATTAATTTAAGATGTCCACTCAGTTGTAAAATCATCTTTTTTTATAAATGAGGATTTGATAACCAAAATGCCCCCTGTCACTGCTTCTCTCCTATTTGTCAGCTATTGGGAGAACAACCAGCACCCATCATCTTACTGGTTTGCGCTGTTCCCTGCCAGCCAGGGGGAAATTATTTTAAATGAGCCCTTTTTATATCTCTGATCGCTGTATCCACAAACCATATCTCTCTTCGTCTGAGTGAAAAGATGTCCATTCTAGGCAGTATTATTATTAGTATTATTGTGGACTTTCAGCTTCTAAAATCTCCATTCATCCTGGAGGCTTTGGTTTTGGTCTCAGCTCATTGTGCAAATTCATCTGAAACAAAGCTGACTCTGGCTCAATAATGAGCAAGACAGACTCTAATGTAGCACGTGACAGGAAGGGTTAAGGGTCAAAGTAGAGTGGGCTGTGTGTGCATGTGCATGTGCATGTGCATGTGCATGTGCATGTGCATGTGCATGTGCATGTGCATGTGCATGTGCGTGCGTGCGTGCGTGCGTGCGCGCGCTGTGTGTGTGTGTGTGTGTGTGTGTGTGTGTGTGTGTGTGTGTGTGTGTGTGCATGTGCATGTGCATGGCACGTGCAGTGTGTGTGCGCGTGTGTTCCTGCCTGTGTCAGAGTAATAAGTAGAGGGGTGTATGTTCT
>OOFJ01108642.1:0-19534 GCA_900323375.1 Benthosema glaciale
ATACTGTGGTGATAATGAACTGCTTGACTGCCTCATTTGACAGTCTAGACAAAACAAATGAGGCAGTCAAGCAGTTCATTATCACCACAGTATGGGTCATGACAAGTTTAAAAAGTTTAAAAAACGAAAAGCGGACCACGTGTTCTTGAAGGAAATATTGCACCATATACAGCCTCTTTCTTACATTTACACCGCTGGTTAATACAGTTCAGTATGTATGAACTGTACAGTAATTTATTATTATTATTTATCATTTAATTTGTTCAATGCAAAGCAGCCAAAATAGTTTTTTTTGTCAGAAGTCTTCCACCATCGGTTGTTTCTTTACATACAGTATGGCTCAAACATCATAAGATGGTTTAAAACAAGATGTGAACAAGATGGGCTTTACAGATACAGATGCTGTCTGGGATTGAAAAGGTATAAAGACATGTCTGTGTCATTTCAGATGTTGCTATACAGTACATATACCAAGAACACACCAGAGCTATGACTTTCTTGAATAGAAACTTAATGTCAAGTAGAACTATTTTAATCGTTGGTTGAGTAGTGATTCAATTCAACCGTGGGAATGACGACACTACCGCTGGTAAGACGGCTCACCATCCTGGTTGTGTTGGCTCAGTTAGGGATGGGTCATAGCCAGGTGAATCTTGCCTCTAGGTAGCATAGTGGCAGAGATTCTGCGACATACTGTAGATTACATATATTTATACTGTAGATTACATATATATATAGCTCATCATCCAGAAACAGACAGCTGGTCAAGAGACTGGTTAGTGGCATAGAGAAATCTCACTGTACCCGTCCTGTACACAGGCTCTCTTGTGCCTTTTCCTAAAATTATGTGTTCAGCTCCTCGAATGGTGGGGCTAGCAAGTTAACAGTTTGACTGCGGAACCTGACTTTCACAAGTTTATTAATCTAGAACAGCTTCCCTCCCGAACCCGACTTGTTTTCATTGTTTAAGCCGCGCTTTTAATCAATTTTAATTCGATTGGGCGATCTGGATCGACAGCTATGGATATGAGGCACGTGTGGATGACGTCATCGCTTGAAAGGACCCATCACTCTAAGCACAAAGGCTTCTGGGAAAATGAGTTCCATTCAAGTCTACGGAGCGTTGCGTTGCACTGCAGCTAATGGATCGCTCATGTGGTTGTTTTGGTTGTTTAGCAACATGCCGTGGGACTATTTTCTGGGCAAATACTTTTGCGTATGCTCCAAAGGCAATCCCAGCAGCGATGGGGGATGGGATATAAAGCCTATGGTAGTTAAAGTGTTAAAAGGAAAAACTGAATGAAAGGGGCAGGCTGGAAGAAATGTTTATGTTGCAAAGGTTTTAAATCCATGATCACTGCACAAATGTGCATATTGGACAAACACTGACAACAGCAATTGATAGAAAACTCAGAGCATGCCTCTCTAAATTATTTAACTTACCTGTAGGTCTTTAGGAGCATGGACCCTTGCAGTCCCAGACCTGGCTCGGAGTGGAATACTCCTGATCACATGACTTGGACCTGGGCAGTCCACCTCAATGTCCACTCGAGCGCTGTATTCATCAGCCGGCCCCAGTTCTCCTGAGGAACGCAAGCCATCCGAGTTAGTATCAGCAATTAAACCCAGAAAAAAATCATTTAAATTAATAATTGAATTTATAAAACTACAGCAAAGTACAAAAAAAGGTTTCTTTTATATTTAAGAGACTACACATAAGGCATCAACTAACATGTCAAATGTGAATGCATCCCTGAAATGTGCAAAGTATGGACTGTATTCAAAGTCAGAAACTGTGGGATACAGGACATTACCTGAAGATGTGGTATACTTCTGAGGTGCCCTGAAGTGAACCCAAACCATAAAACTCTCCGGATTCTGGGAAAAGTGACATGGGTAAATGGTGCATTTATATAGTGCCTTTATCCAAGGCGCTTTACATAGATTGTGCATTACATTCACACATTATGGCAGCGGAAACCATGCAAGGCACCTACTAGCACATCAGGAGCAATTAGGGGTTAACCGTTAAGGGCTCGATTTTTGTCGCAACTCGCTTCTACCACTATTAGGGCATTTAGCCTAAGGGAACGGGCGTTCCCCAACAATTTTTTTTATTTTGGTGACCATTCTAAACCCCTCAAACACCTCCGCGACCCGTTACATTATGAATAGCTGTGGTCTGGGCGTTTCAGCAATTCAACCAATGCCTGTGCCACATCCCATTGCCTTTAAAAGACCCCTTATCTTTGCCCGTTATGCCCAGCGTTATATTGTTTCAGCCTTATGACCCGTTGCTGCCTGGTGCTGCGCTCACTCCCCCCAGCCTTTTTTTCCCCCTGCGCATGGAGCCCCGAGAACACGTATTGTTGTTTTAATCATATCTCGGTCAGTTGTCCCTTTGAATAGAGGGCTCTGATTGGTCAACCACAACTCTGGGGTGAGTGAAATGTCAGACCAATCTCCGCACAGATTTCTTTTCCTGTGGCAAATTATTCTGGTTTCCAGGCTAATGTAATTCTCATTCATAATGTTCAACGACAGAAACGCAATTAAATCGTTAATCACAATCATTTGAGCGACAATTAATGGTCAAGTAAAAGTTGATCACCGTGACAGCCTTGGGGTATGCTCACCTCTCCATAGCTGGCATGCATCACATGGTTCATCACAGATGGGGAGGACTGCTGGCTCATGTGACTTGCCTGGACTGACCCCTCAGCTGTCATGGCCACAGGGTCCTTGGAGAAGGTGAAGCATCGCCAGGCTGTCGCATTCTGAAGACATGAGGGATGGAACAATAATTAGATACCAAACAAATATACAATTTACACATGTATGTACTGTACAACCTACTTTGTCTTTGTAATGTGCCGTTGTCAAAAAGCAGATCCTGGAGGCTGCATTTTCACACTATACAGTTATGGTAGACATTGTGTTCACTTACTGCACTGATTACCAGGCGGATGGGCACGGTGGCACGAGTTCTGTTGAGAAGTTTTAGACGAAGCGACTTGGCACTGCCACCTGACAGGTCCCCGAAGTCCAAACACCCAGATTTACCAACATCAACCTGAGAAATAGTTTTTATTTTAGATGCAATATAAAGTAAAATGTAATGTTTATTTTGCAAGCCATGAGTCATATATGAGAAATATATTCATATGCATTACTCATTATTACTGTTTTCTATAAACAGTAAGAACTAGAAATGCACTCTGTCGAGGTGCCAACTTGCACACAAGCCATACATGGCCTACAAGTGCACAGGCAGAGCGTGCATGTACTGCTAGTACTAACTAACTTACAACTGCTGTTCTAAATACTTTACACCCGTTACCAACCTTGAAACATACCGTAGTTACGTCACCATCAACAGCCAATAAGTGACCACCAGTCTTATCCCGACATACATACCCAGCCAGTACAGTCATTAAGAATGGTGTTCCCTTTTGAACTGAGTGTTTGACTGTACTCTGTTGCTGTTTTTTTTTTTTCATTTATGTTAAATAAACTATTCAATCAAAATAATATTGGCCACAACCAGAACCACAGGTCACTCACCTCTAGTGCAGGGTTCTCAGCCACAGCAACAAGCACCACCCTTTTGGCGAAGACTTCGGCCCTCGCGGCGACCTCCGAGTCGGCTGAGGCGGGCCAGGAGGAGACACTGAGGACACATTGGTAGACACCAGCCTGGGGCGGTATGAACAACACCTTCTGCTCCTCTGTGCTCTTTGGGCCAATGATCGTCTTGTTCTTCACCATCAGCCACTGATAAGGCAAGCTGTCCACCTGGAGGGATTGTCATGAAGTCGGTAGCAATTTACTGTTAGCCTTGATGTTCTGGGTTTGATCTCAAAACAGTTTTAGTGAAGTAGTGAGACTAGGCCCACTTAAAAACAGATCGAGGCTGGGTCGTTGAGTGAATTGTAGATAGTTCTGAATTAAGGAATCTCCATCACAAGTACTTTCTGGTTCACCGAAATGAAAATTTTAAGTGTTTCAGTATAAAGGTTTGAAAAAAGGTTAGAAAAATGAAACACATTCTGCACCATTTTGAATTTAGTAGTTTTTTGTCAATGTGTACAATGTCATGTCTGTGTGATTTTGAAAGGTGAAGCTAAACACAGTTTAGCCCATTATAGTGAGGAGAAAGTATGTCACTGTATTATAGCTGATGCCACCTTATTCCTGGTTTTCAGACAAGAGAAATGGTAACCTTAATTAATGTATTTGATCTTCAGGAAAAATGAAAGAACTCCCATTTAACCAATAATAAATATAATAAACGAGGCCATGGTACAGGTACATCTTGATCATTATCTGTGGATGTTGATGGAAAAGTGTAGTACCTTAAACAACTGTAGTAACTTGTAGTAAACTGATGTGGTAGGCTATAGAGAAAATGGTTTCCAGTGATCAAAGATTTGTCCAATTTATACCAAATGTATTATGTTGCTAAGCAAAACCTAACATAGCAGCGAGTTATCATGATTAAACAAATCATTGTGTTCCAAATAGTTCTAATGTTATTTTATATAGCTAAATGTGACCAAGATTTGTCTTCAATTTAAATGAGAATTCTGCATCTTTCACGCTGCACAAAATCATTTCCGAAGGCATTTGTTTATACAATTCACTAAAAACACCTGTGAATGCTCACCTTTTCTCCATCAATGGCCAGGCTAGTGACAGTTATGGAGACCTGCTGCCATCGCTCAGAGGGGTTGAAAAGACTCAGGGAGGTCTGGGAGGCGATGCCCACACAGCAGGCATGAGGGAAGCGCAGCTCCTCTGGTACAACCACCTGACCTGAGGACATGACAACAGGTCAGAGGAGAAGGGAAGAGCTGACACCAGGTAGTGCAGTAAAGGAAAGAACATTGTCTTTGAACTCCTAACCTTGATGCAATTTAAAACACCAAAGAGAAAACTGAAAGATTATTATTGCCCTGCTGTAATGAAAATAAAATTAAAAAAATAATAAAAATATAATAGAGCTTTGTGTGAAAAAAAAAAAAAAAAAAAAGTAAAACCTTTTTCCTACTTTCGATTGAGACGTTCACAAAATGGTGTATTCATTCCGACTGTGCTGTATAATTACCAAGACAATTTCTACCTTTAAGATCTTCCAGACCTCCAGTCATCCATGGTCCGACAGCATGCTGACTGTAAGGTTTTCCCATCATGCCCATGTCCAGGTGGTTCTGATGAGGTCTATGGAGCTGGTGGTACGCAGCAGGCCCAGAGGCAGTGTGCAGATGTCCCAGAGAAGGTTCACCGGAACGCATGCCTTTAGTAGATGACAAGCAACAACATTTATTATATTCCAATTACCCTGGTTTCACCTTCATGTCCCACTTCTGGTAGAACACTTTGCTATTACTTGTGACAAAAATGGAAACAGAACGTGGACATGCCTGAAGTGGGCACACTGTAGAGACCGTTCCCCGTTGCTCCCACTTGGTAAGCCCCAGGATGTAACAGAGCTTCAGATCCCAAATACTGTTGTGCCAGCTGGGAAGTGAACAGAGAGCGGCCTGTGAGGAGGGACTGCACAGCTCCATGGTGGGACAGGTCGACCATGTTGGCACCCTGGGGCTTAAAGCTAGGAATGGGCACATAGCGCAGGTCCTCTGAGGAGTAGGAGGGAGGCATGCCAAAGCCACCTCCAGGGTACACTTCACTCGCCTGGGTTGAGATTGAGCCGGCAGCCCCCCACTGCTGGGAACTCTGAGGGGCTACAGTGCTGCCAGGCTGCTGGATGTTGAGATTGCTGGAGTAGCCTGAATCAACTTTAGTCAGCTGTTGAACGCCAGGCTCAATGAGGTGCTTGTGGTGAACGCACGCTTGTTGGAGGTTGCTGGTTCCAGTCCCACTACAGTGGCAGTTACATTCACTCTGGCTACGACTGCAACTGAGAGCTGAGCCACTGCGCAGGGGTTCTGGGCTTTTATACGCGTGTGGCGGTAGAGGGTCAAGACTTTTAGACTGGTGAGGTTGGAGCTGGTCAAGGCTTTTGGACGGACCAGGGATATCCAGGTTTGATTGTGCTTCTGGATCCACTGGAGGTGTTGGACTAGCCCTGATAATAGTGGTGCTCAATTCCAACTCCATGGTGCAGTTATTCTGCAGAAAATAAGGAAAAAGGATGTGATCAAAGGCTTGAATTAATTTACAATGTAAAACTGTTTTTTACAGTTTTGACGTAGTTTAGACAAAACACCACAGCTAAAGGAGACATGGCCCAGATGGCCTCCATCGGTTTAGGTTTTGTTTTTGCATTTCAATTCATCTAAAGATGGGCCGCAGACAACGGAATACCTACAACATAAATAAATACAAACAGCTGCAACATCTAAAAGAAGCCACAGAGAGCATAGTCAGAGGGTACAGTACATACAAATCCAAAAAAGTGTCACTTCTGAAAGAAAATGCTTACCAATTTGGCAAGTTACAGTCATCTGTTTGTTAAATCCATGTGTGACCCTCTCAAAAATAATAATAGAGTATAAACTGTATAACTAAATAGCTTGTGAACTCTGCAAACTGGTCTTTACATAAAATGCAAAGGCCTGTTTGTAGTAGTTCATGGGCTATTAATTGCGATCATAATGTCAGATTATACTGTATATTGGAGTGCCTGGTAGTGCAGCCAGTTCAAGTCATGTCTTGCATGCCCTCTCCCAGCCCTCCTCATCCAGTTTATACCCTCTCCTAGCAAAAACACCCCATAAATAATCTTCAAATGGATATGACATTTTTACTTGAGGTTATACGTCAGAAAACATTTGAGTACCAACTTTGTCTATTTCAATCAAATGTGTGGGTGAAACACTGAGAATGCAGTCATCGGCCGTTGAGAATAGAATCTGCTCAGTTATTATTTTTCTTTGCTTGACGCAGTGCAACCTGAACTCAATGCAGGCAGTGTTTTCAAAGGAAGCATTCCTTTGATGGCCGACAGCCAATGGCAATGCCTAATGCCCGATGGCTGCAGGTGAGCAGGTCATAAGGAGACATACAATATAGCGTAGATATTCGATATTGATTCCGGGAATTCGTTTATTAGTTATATTTAATGACAATTTAAGGCAGCTGGTATGTTATATCGCCCATATTATTTTACCTTCTTCCTCTCCGGTGTGGGTATAACAGTGCTGTTCATTGATTCATTCATTGAGATGTATGTGAGCCTGCTGAGGCCGGGACTAGAGCAGGTGGACTGTGGGGAGAGCTCACACTCGCCCTGCTGTCCGTCTGCCACGCCTGCACTGGAGGGGGGCGACGACACCGTCCTGGTAAGAGAACACCGCGGGGAGGGAACGCCACAGATCATGAGCACATGGAAGGCTAAATAAAATCTCACAACTGAAATCACACCAGGATTTTTGAAAAACAATCTACAAGCTTCACAACACAGTGAGACGTGATGTGAAACTTGTAGATCAGCACAAAAGATGCTTCTATAGAAGACATACTGGGCTGCTGTGGAATCCCAATGACTGAAATCGGTCTTCACTGCACATTAGCTCAAAACCAGAACGGGAAATGGCATTAAAGGAACACGAATGATGTCTGCGCAATGACATCAAACATGTTGCTTTGCTTGACTTATTTATATTTACTATTGTGAGAGAAATATGTGCTATTTTTGCCACACATCATCTCCTTACATTCACAACAGTAGGACTTAGGTTCAAAGTAAATGTCTGTTTAAGAGAACAAGAACAATTTGTACACATTCATCTAGCATATTTCTTGATCAAATCCTTAATTTGACATTTTTTGTAGTTTAACATGAACAGATTTCTTTCATGCAAGAGATTATGTGAATGCAGTACCCATCAGCACTGGGGAAGGATGTCTGACTAGGTGAGGAGTGGGTCAGAGGAGAGGTGGACGGTCTGAAGTTACGATGGGTCTCCTCCACACCAACTGCAGAGGGCACGGAAGAACTCTTAAATACTAGTGAATAAAGACAGGTGATGTTAATAGTGAGCAATGAGCATAACCGTTGAGCATAGCCTAGGTCTAAATAGGTTAAAGCTGGACTCACTACTGGATATATATTTTTTACTCTTAAAGATTTGGAAATTTGGTAGCATCACACACTAAAAGGATCATCTTATAAGATTATTGTATCAGTCTTTCTCCCGGTCTCCCGCTGTATCGTTCCATACAGTAGCGATCCAGATAAAGTTTACTTTGAACCTACCACATGCTAGTAGTATAAACAGCTGACCAGATGTTGACATAGGTTTTTACATAGGTTTCAACAGTATGTACAGTAGTACCAAAGCTAGAAATTACATGTAAATAAATTATGCAATACAGCAACCAACTCACCAAATTGATTATGTGCTTGGGGGGTTTGGCAAGAGAAGTCGACGTGTTTCTCCGCAGAGATATGTAGTGGATGTTTCTTCTCTGGAGTAAAGCTAGGATTGTCTTTCTGCTGCTGGCCTGTAACCCTCACCCCCTGGGTAGGGGGAGAGGTGTTTTTTTGCAGGCACAACTGCCCTTTCCTCATGTTAGGAGAGGTTCCCGGTTCACCAGGAGAAATTACATGGTTGTCCTTAGTATGCTCCAAAGTTTGTAAGGAAGACCGAGTGTTGTTGCATGCTAATTTGCCTCGGTTTTCTATCGAGTTCCTGTTTGAAGTGCTCGGAGTCCTTTCGTCTGTTTTTGTAGCAGCTGCAGAGGCACATTTAGCTGCAGAAGGCTTAACAAAGGTGGAGGGCTGCCCCGAGCCCACAGACCTTCTAGCCGAGCCGGACCGTAGTGTCGGTATGCAGCTCGCCTTAGGCCGAGGAATAGAGCTTCTCCTCTCATTTTTACTACCTGAAGATAATGCATTTGGACCGGATCCCGGCTGGTGTGTTGCAGTACACTTAGCGTCTTTTGGCTCTCCTTTACCATCTCTCTCCTCACTTTTCCTATTTGAGGGCCCTTGTTTCAGATGATCTCCCGCTTGCTGGGCAGTGTTCACATTCTCAACAAGAGATCCATCCTGAAACATCCTGTGAGACTTGTTGAGGTTGTCAGCCCAGCTACTTAGATCAAATGTGGTGTGTGCGACTGAGGCATCACCACTGTTACTACTGCTAGACACATCAGCCATTCTCAGGTACTTCTCTATGTCAAAGGCACTGAGCTCGCCAGCACATGTGCTTCTCTGTAGTGTGTCCAGCAGGGCACTCCGGTCCAGTTGAGAACAAGTCTGGATATTGGACACAGTATAGAGGCAAAACATATACGTTCAGATCTGTTTTAAGGGTCAAGAGGTTAAGGACAGCTCTGATACAAATTATAGCCAATTAATTAATCTCAGTCTTGCTGCTTAATAATGTATTGCAAATAAAAACAAAATTACATTACATACATTAGTACAGTCACCCAAGGCTGTTTAAGATATGTTAAATAAAATGTTAACTGTGTATCGGCTACTTTATGAATCCGATAACTCACGTTTTGAAGTGTGGTGGTTTGGTCTGCAGCTCCAGCAGGCCTGGGCTGACTGTTGGCTCTGCTCCTCTTGGACAGCTCCATGATCATGGCGGCCAGATGAGACGGGTCTGCGCTAATGGAGGCGTCGGCCATGGCTGAGGCGATGGTGCTGATACTCAGCAGCAGGTTGCTGTTGGTTTCGTTGGGGGAGACGTAGCTCTCATTATTAGGCAAACCCGAGGCCCCAGAGTCATCTGGCGCCAAACTGGGTTCCGAGCGGTCCTACAAGTTGGAATAAGCATGGTAGGTCAGATCCTGATTTCAAAACACAAAAGTATTTATTGTCCATTACTGGGAGTCAACAAAGACTTTGTACCTTCGGTTTGTCGCAAGGCTCTGGATCAGTATCACCTTTAGGTGACATTCGATCACCTGGGGCTTCAATTGTCTTATCCAGGTCCTCTGTGACAAGGGAAATTTAATTAGTATACGGTCAAAATGCCAGCATTTTATGTATTAAAGAAAGACAAACGTACAAATCTGAAGTATTAGTTTCATAACTAGAACACACCTGTATGCAAGTCATTTATTCTACACAACCTTAAAATCATGTGATGCATCATTACTTCTACAACTAGTAAACAACTGTGAACACACCGTGTTTCAGAGTTTTGTCTGCGTCACTCGGTTCAAAGGTGCTGTGGTGAATAGATGAGTCTCTGGAAGACAACTCTGAAGGACGGATCAGAGGAAACGGCTCCCTTTTCTCCGGAGATGTGATTATGTACCCAAAGGAGGGCTGGAGAGAGAAATAAAGAAATGTTTTACTCATCAAAGTTGTCCTCTTCATAACTATTTATGATGACCCACTAGCTCAAAGATAATAGCTCAAAATAGGACAAAGCAAACACGTGGCAACGAAACTCAATTATTCATACAGATGTTCTTCTCTTATAAAAGGCAAAGCACAATAGTATATTGTGCAATGCATTTCATCTGCTTGCTTAAAAACGTTAAATACCAATAAGAATATCCACGATGGGAGCAACATTCTGGTGTGCAGATTTGATCATTTCATGTATACACACGCACCAGATAGACACCAGCATACTCTGGATTTGTTGTACGGAACAATGTATTCTATACAAAACTTTCAGGCCATCGTTGTCAACATACATGTTCAGAATCATAAAAAGGCACCGCTCACTTCACACAAGTGTGATTTTTAAACTAACCACAATCATGGACAGCCAACTTGTGCTATGGAAGAGAGAGACTGAGAAAGGACACTGAGAAAGAGCAAATTGTTATTCCAGGAGAAAAGAGGGTCAACTGACCCTTTTGACCCCATCTTCATCACTGCCATTGCCGAGACAGCCCATGGCCTCAGAACGTTGTCCAAAGAACTCCCCTAAGGAGAGACGCAAATAGCTCTGGTTCCCCCTCTCAAACTCAGACGACACCTGAGAGGCCCTCATCAGGACGTGGCTGTTGGTGGGCAGCTTCCAGGAGGTGTCCGCTAGAGTCGGACTACCACTGGCTGCCTCTATCTGCTCCTCCTGAAGGAAAAGGTTAACATCACCAGACAATTAAAAGCCATGTACTGGATTTTGCAGTAAGCCTGCAAGAGTTCCCATACAAACAGCTAACAAACCTGCATGAACTGGTTCTCTTTCTCAAACTTCTCTTGATCTTCAATTATCTTCTCAAGGGCATTACCTGTATATGAGATGCAATTAGTGTCAGTAAATGTTTATACCCGTAGTAGTTGGAAAAAAAGATTACGTAACGTGTCGATTTGCTCAGACAAATTTGACAAATTCTCCAGTCATTGTCAATGGGAACCCATTCTGGGTGGGAACCCCTTTTGGCGTTTTACCCCTTCAGGCCAGGATTTATAAGTCCTTGTTAGAATCGGAGTCGGGCCATTCACTGTCAATGGGAATTTCATGTCTGTAAGACGAAAATCTATTATACACTAATAGCCGAATATAGGAGGGCATAGCACTCCTAAAAAAAGAAAGAAAAAAAAAGGAACGAGAGGCCCCACAACTAAAACTGGTGCTTACATCCAGGAACAAAGTCCTCGCTCTGAAAGTGGCTAGCATCCTCTGGTACATTGCCATCAAATTCCTTCTGAAAGGAAGAGTAGTAGGCTAAGTCCGTCACCCACTTCCCCTCTTCGTTTTGGTACACCACACTGTGAGACGTGGCACCTAGAGAGAGAAGAGATGTGCAATGCAGTGACTTCACACCCATGTAGACAACATTCCTATATCCGGACTTAACCAAAATGTAGACCTGAAAAAAAAAGTGTTTTAGTGAGGAACATTGTTCTCTTACCTTGCTGAAACTCCTGTTCCAGGTTTTCTGGACAGTGGTTCCAGCCATCATCAGAATCCTCCGGTTCCTGGTGGAAGCTCTGTGAGAAATATTTGGGCTCCAGGGAGGTGGATAGGAGGTTGCTCTCCTCCTCACTGGTGCTGCCTGACGGCCCAGCCGCTCTGGCATCACCACAAGGTCCACCCCTTAACCCTAGGGAAAGCCTGGTGCCGTCAGCTTCATCATAATCATCATAGTCAGGGGGCTGCACCTTAGGGACAGTAGGTAGCACAAAGGTTAAAGCATTGACATAACATTACCCAAATTTCATAATTGAGCATGGTAATGGTCATTGCAAGTAAGTTACATAATGTCCCACCTCTTCTACTAAGAATTGCAATGTGAATCATGGGCAGGTTCAAAGCATGCTCTGAGCGGTAGTAAGCGGAGGAGTCTAGTAGTTATTCTAAAACTTACATGATCATCATGTTAAAAAGGCTTTTCCAGGGTTGTTCACATTAGATCGCCATGGTTACTCAAGAGGTTAAGAGTATAGGCGTTGTGGACCCTATATTTGGACATGGTCGATCAGGGACTTCACATTTGGATGTTAATGATGACTCACTGCAACATCATCACGATAGCAGGAGTGAACATAACCAGTGTATAAAGGTAAGTGTGTCCTCCTCCAGATAAACCAACACCTCCTCCCTCAACTATTATCAGTATTACAGTTATGTGAGCCAATCGCTCACATAATAACCAAGACAGTTCATAGACATACAAAGCATGAAGTTACCATTTGCTGCCCTCTAGTGGCCATGACATTCTGTTGCAGCTTACACCTGTATCTACATTCTACAAGCTAATATAACATTTTCATGATTGACTAGGTATGGATGGGACAGGGTGAACAATTCCATTGCCATGTGCTTTCTGTACTTTCTGTATACTGTATAGTACCTTTGAGAGGTGGAAGCTACTCTGTGTGGCCTGCAGGTGGCCAAATGTTGCGTTGTCCTGAGATCTCCAGTGTCCTGCAGCACTCCAATCCAAAGCTGCCTCTGTAGCAGGTCCACCTTGTGTACCGTCCATGGCATCCTGGGAAGAATTACGACCAGTGGTTAATTTGCATTTGGCAAAATGTCATAGGTTATTGTCTACAGTACACAATATGAACTAGTCAAAGAAAGTAAATGATGACAAACTCTGCACACATGCCCACTGCATTCTCGTGGTGCATTAGTGAAAAGGGTGGTAAATGGTGCATTTATATAGCGCCTTTTATCCAAGGCGCTTTATGCATTATATTCACCCATTCATACACTGATGGCAGTGGAAACCATGCAAGGTACCAACCAGCACATCAGGAGCAATTGGGGTTAAGTATCTTGCTCAAGGACACATCAACACTAACTCTGGGGAGCCTCGGTTCGAACTGGCAACCTTGCGGTTACCATCCAGCCACTCTACCCCTGAGCCACTGCCGCCCCACAGCTGGGTGCAACTCCGGCAACATTTGCTTCTACTCTTGACAAGACAGGGTTAGGGTAGAGTTCTAGCCCTTCCTTACAGCAGCACCCACCAGGACCTCCTGTCTGTCCAAGGTCATGCTCCAGTTGACTTGAGACATTCTATGAGATCCTCCCAAGGCCCCCAGGGAGGAACTGATCTCTCCTGTTCCTACGGGACCCACGCGGTCTCCCATCTGAAAGAAAACACACACACACACACACTTTAGCAGCCAGCCTTTTTTGGCAGCCTATGCAAATAGTTTCCTTGCTAGAACCTCCACACATTTCACATCACCGAGATGTCCCTGGAGTCAAGAAAGAAAACAGTAGGCTATTGATATGATCATATATTAATCTGACAGTGTCGCTCACCAAACAAAGTAGAAGAAAAAGAAAAGGACATTTTCACGTTTGTAGATAAGCCATTTCCAGCAAAAGATATTATTGGATTTACTCACAGGATATAGACAAACAGTGCCATTTCAGACAAAACTGGAATTGCTGAAAATGCGAAAGTGCACATTGAACCGTGAAAGGTGTCCTCTACTTTTCAATATTATACAGAAAACTGTATTACCAATTTCCATGAATCAGGGATAAGGCAAGACTAGGATATTTAGCACTAGTGTTGATTAGAGCATCTCTCACTACCTCAGTGTTTCTGGAGAAGCCATTTCTTCCAAGTCCTGCCAGGGTGTTCGGGTCACTAGCCTCGTCTTCTCCAACGCCGCTACTACCCACAATCCCCAGCGCTCGCAGGACATCATAGGTGGACTGAGTGGCAGTTGGGGCGTAAGGGAGGGTTGACACCCCTCCGTCGTTCCCGCTCTCCTCACTCCCACTGCTCCCGTCCCCGCCTCCTCCGTCCCCTGATGTTGTACAATGACACAAAACACAAACAGGTGCTAAGGGTTAGAAATCACATGTTGCCTTGTGATGCTGTTGTTCATCACCGAGAGAACACAGGCTTACTTCATTTTTTATCCAAGAGTCCCAATGCACTGAAGTACACAACGTACAGCATTTCTAATAAAGATGCTGAACGAAGGCTCCCCATTTACTTGATGTTGACGGTAAATGCTCTTCACGGTAAGTGCATCTTTAGAACTGGCCTTCATTTAATGTCTGCTTAATGGAAATGTCCATGTCAAATAACTCAAATATCCCAAAAGTAATGTCTCTGCCTTTGTATGTATTACCGGTATGTAGGGGATTCAAGCATGTTACCTGCTGGGGTGGTTATAGCTTACTATGGGTAGAGGCTGCCTGGGAAACAAAGTCCCTAGGGCCTAGGGCCTTCCTTGCCCCGGGTCGAGATGTCTGTCAGTAATATATTAGGGGTTATATTGTTAATGTTATTATTATATTGTTCTCCCCATTAATAAATAAGTACTGAAAAGGTGTCAATAAAAAAATAAATGCTGAAGCTATCCCGGCATAGATAGAATGGGTAGAACCCACCCAAGCGCAGTGAAGAAAACCCTTTTTGCAATATTGTATCCACTATCCAAAAGGTAAAGGCATTTCCTGAGAACGTAACAGATGATTGTTCTTTTAGGGGTGCTAGCCATGTCCAGCTTTAAGGGTCTGTGTAAACACAAACATTGAAGACAAAAGTTAGGGCGCAAATTGTGATTGGCCGGAATGACATTTGTGATGATTTGATTGGTTAAGCACGGAATGTGATGTATGATGATTTTTTTATGGGAAGTAACAATTTTGGAGTCAGCCAGTTCCATGTTTCTAAAATTTGTGGGAAACCAATAGAAGACTTCAGTCATAACCTCTTCTCTGAGATAATAATGGAGGCCGGAGGGTGAGGTTCCAAACAGGGCTAACTCTGTATGCCATTTACCTGTGACAGGGGGGTTGATGACCTGTCCCTCTGCAGACCGTCTGTGTTCAATACCAGTCTGAGATTGGCTTCTGCGGCCACTGGAAGGCTCGTCATCCGAACTGCCTCCCTCCAAACCCGGTCTGAAACTGGGACGGTTACTCTCCCCAACCTGCTCCAAAGAATGAAACTGTACGTCAATACCACCAATTTACTTATGAATATCACGTGATAAAAACACAGCAAACCTCCTACATAAGATATTCTGATGCTGTGCAGATGTATAAACAACGATACATCAATAGTCAAGTTGTACGCCAAGGGAAATCTTTCATGCTGCTGCTCAATCTGAAATACTTCACATTCATTAATATGTGGTATTGCCCAGCACTGCAATTTCTTGTAAACATGACTATGACCGTATGTGTTCCACATGTAATTATCATATTCTCCTATACCATTCTGCCCTACTAGACCATGCATTTCAAAACTCTCACCAGCTGTCTGGAGGTGCTTGGCAGCAGCAATCTGGCCCTGGGAGCCTGGCTGTTCCTCCTGGCCACCTCCAGTTCATCTTCGGTGTCCTCCTCATCACTGGCAGGACATGAATCCATGCCTGTTGCGGCCAGCCGCACATCAGGCATCTGGAAGTCCTCCTGGAGTGACGACAACACAGAGTTTTATAGATGTGAAAGTTACGGTGAAGCATTAGCGAATAACCATGTATGTCTGATCACCTGATCATAGTCATCGAGGAACTGGTATCTGTTCTTCTCTGGTTCTGCAAAGCTTAAGTTTGAGGCAGCAGCATCAGAGAATGCCGGTAGTCCCTACAAACCGGCAAAAGACAGAAATCAACATATTTTCTCATTCAGAGAAAAACTGAATAAAGTGAGTAAAAGCAGAGTAAATAATGACAAATAATTAACTTGTCTGCAAAGTGCAAAAAAGTGAACATGATGTCTGCGGGACAAGAATCTGAAACTCAACAATTTCGAGAATTCGAGTTTTAGTTTTGTTAGGTTGTGTTTACATACAGTCTCGCGTTGATCCCACCTCTAGCGGCCGCATATGGTCACATATCGCTCCAATTTATAATTGGTTTGGAGTGCATCTCTCTTCCCGAGAGAGACCACTCTCCCTCTGGAATGTTGTCCAGCAGGGGGAGTGGTTTCACCAGGCTAATATAGAGAAGAAAGGTGTGGGAAAGGAAAGCAGAGATAGGCTTACTGCAGCAGGAATCTCCTGTCCTTCCACTCTCCCTCTCTGCATGGCAGGAGGGAGTAGCTTATTAGAGTACAGCTCCAGCTCGTCATGCAGATTGTTCACATCGATGTCATCATCTGTGAACCAAACACACAAGCGGGTTAATATCTGTAGATGAAGCCATGTTCTTTAACCTAGCACTCTCAAATCATGTTCTCCACATCTACGTCTCCTTAAAATATGCTCAACTGGATTAAATATTTGAACTACTACTACTCTCCAGTCAAGTATGATTTAAGAATTCATTGTGTAAGGGCATGAAATTTAGCAACTGTGCAGAGCCATTAAACAATTCTTTAGCAGTGAAATTTGTCTACTTTGCTCAGAATCATCGGTATAGGGAGAGCCCGCCGTAATACCAACTCGCCGCGATTTAGTGCATTTTAGTTTTACTTCTAAAACACCTTAAACATTTATTTTAATTGCATTGAAAGGTCGAGAGTATAGTTGTTTAGAGTTTACACAAGATGGAGTAGGAATGCGATATCAAGAGAGTAAATATGTCAATTATTACATTTTACTCCTTCTAAAGATCTTTATCCTTTAATAACATTACCATTTCATTGCACAAAATAATTTGCTCCATTTCGAAATGAACGATAAGATATTCTGGGTTTGAAATACTACACTGATTATCTTTAATATAATACATTACTAATAATTAAACTGTTTCTCTCAACTTTTCGCTGCGGCGAGTTGGTATTACGGCAGTCTCTCCGGTATTCAAATCATTGCTATGGGGTGCTCATCCAATGAAATCATCGCTACAATTCACACAAAGCTGGGCATAGGAGGGGCTAGTGTTCCTCAAAAATGTTAAGGGTGGGGTACCTGTGAGGTCACTGTTTACACTATCAAAAGACATGAGTTTCTCGTTGGCCAGGAAGCTTGAAACGCTGCCAAAACGGTTGCTGTCTGCACCTTCACTCTCTGGACTGTCGTCCTCAGCTGTGGCAGGCAAGGTCTTGGCCTGCATAGACTGCACCAGGGAGAGAAAGCATGAATGAAACACACTGGGAACATTTCCCTCGACATTGGTCTATGGGACAACATCTCACTTTTGCTGGGGGAAATGGTTGACTGAGGGATTCAACATGAATCCCCAAAAAATGTATTGTTAATTCAGACTTTCTGAGACTCTTACATCAAAATGTATTATCAGTTAACAAGACACTTGACCTTTATGGGGATCAGTAAAAGGAAAGCAGAGGACATGGTTTGTGTCGCACATGTCCTCTGTTTGCCATGTCATTTGTTCTTGTTTGGTAATGTTTTAGGATGCCGCAGCCAGTACACTTTTCAATGGTTTTAGCTTGCCACAAGCTACCGGTGGTAGTATAGGACTGACTGTCATTTCTTGTTAATTTTAAGGGCAGAAACATGATGATTATGGTTTACGTTCTCTGAAAATGTTCTATTCAACTCCACCATATCTACGCTGAAAATACCTTGATGTGAGGACACACCATCTATGTTTGGAAAGTTAGCCATGGGAGTAAAAAAAAACACACCTAAAAAAGGTACACCAGAAATGTATCCATTTTAGTACTGTATGTTGTCAACCACCCTTTTGTTGTTAATTAAATAGAAAAAAAGAGAAAATCATGTGGTACCTTATTTTCCGTTACATCCTTATATCCAAACTTGGCAAATGTCAGCAGCCCAGTTGAGATATCTGGCAGAGAAAATACAGAAGTCAAAATCTCGGTCTGAAAATACTAACAGTTTTATTCACTTCTACACACAGTCAGACATCTTGCTCAAAAAGGTACTACATTGTTACTTTTATCCACATCATTCAACAGCATAAGTGAGATCAGGTAGAGAGAGCTCCAGGAGAACTCTGGCAGAGCTATTGCCTTGGTCTACCTGCTGAGCTCCACAAGACCATTTCTTACCCGTTCCAAGTTCTGTGGGCCTCCCAGAGAGCAGGCCCGTCTGTGTAGGAAGAGGGCCCAGCATAGGACCTCTGACTCTGGACGTACTCTCATCCAGGTCAACGTTCACCAGCATGTTTGAGATACGATGGGCTGCTAAGAAGTCATTTGCATCCTCCCTGCAGAACATATAGTTTAGAAAAGCAGCACGATCAGGGAGACGAAATGGACATTATAGTGAAAATGAATGGATGAAGCTGCAAAGACTGCATACATGGGCCACATGCAGCCCACACCTTCAGAATACTATCAATTTCAGCTGTTCCAATTCCAAATATGACCCACTTGAATTACTTATTCAGTCTATATTAGTAGTTTAATGACTAATATTACATTTTTATAGAATTGAGGGTATGCGCATGGCATCATCATCATACCCAAAGACGTTATGTGAATGAAATGAAATATTTGTTTTAATTTTGATTCCAATAATATTCAATGTGGCCCCCTGGAATGAGTTTGGAAATCAAAGTTGCCCACCCCTGCCTCCTGGCGTAACGCATGCAGAACAGGCAAAAGACTATTTAGATACTCACAAATCATCTTTGAAACTGAGTGCAAACTTCGCCTGATCTCCAATGGCTGACTGAGAGCTAGCCGTTGACATCTGACCTCCCTCCAGATACGAGCTCTCAGTGACCACCCCTCTGTACGACAACAAAAACAGGGGTTAGTTCTAAATAGACACACAGCCATTCAGCAAGTCTAGGGCTCCTGCAAGTACAGACTGCCATGGCCTTTTTTTCCTTCACTCTTCATTCACAGGAAATTCAAAACCAGCTGATGAATGCCAACTACACCCCTCTCCTTAGTTAGCATGTGGACAAAATAAAGCTTGTACACGACTTATTTTTATTTTTATAATGCTCTCATGTTTCCCAGACCCAGTTACTTACTACTGTGTAAGACAGAACTTAGGTTATGAATTCAATTATAACGTTAGCTTCCAACTAGTCAGGTTGGCTGGTGTTTGAGCAATTGACACAACACACAAAGTGAGTAGTAGTGACTACTACCAAACCCAAATCCCTCCAAGCCAGTGAGCATGGACCCACCTGTTGTCAGCCCCATCTCTAATTTTAGCCACTGTAGAGGCAGCTACTGGAAGGCCTGGGCCAGAGCCCAATGTCACATTCCCCAGTGTGGCCCGGCCGATGCTGCCCACAGAGTTGTCTAGGAAGCTGGGGAACCCCTCATCCTGCAAGTTG
>OOFJ01108648.1:0-17337 GCA_900323375.1 Benthosema glaciale
TTAAGAATTTAAAATACTTCTAAATGTGGACTATTATTGATTTTACCACATTAAAGGTCTAAAACATTAGTTTGGGAAAAGAGCTTATCTGCAAGCTCTTTACATTAATAAGTTAATTATTCAATTGAAATTACGTTAATTAAGTTAATTAAAATACGTTTAATTTAGGCATTTGGTGTTTAAATCACTTTGTTTAAAAACACTTTAAAATACATTTAAATTGTTTAAAATACTTGATTATTTAGCATACATTTATTGTTTAAAAACAAGAATGGTTAAACTAATTGTTTAAAGTATTTCATTTGTTGATTGGCCATGTTGTTAATCTTTGTCTTTCTCTGTTTTCGAAGGTTTACAACCTGATTAAAGAACCAACCAATCAACGAATGAAGCCAACTGTCAATGAAAAAGTTGGACAATAAAAAAGTTGCATTTGAGTTGGAAAACGGAGTTGTTTCCTTTCATGTCCCTTGGAGTGTAACCAAGTAGAACTTTACAGTTGTAATCCATTAGGCCTATAGATAACATTTCAATCATAAAAGTTTGCATTAATCACCATTTCTGGGTCTAACATGGGACCTATGGGGGCTTCCAGTAGACTAGGATATCTGAAGATGTTGAGCAACAGATGTGAGGAAATAAGGAAGGTACACAACTCTTCTACTGTAGCCCTGGAATGTGACTGTGAACTTGAAGTACGAGCGTCGACTCATCACATGTGAACCATGGCTACTTCTACTGCAGGCCTCAACTGACTTTTCTGGGGGGGACCACAACATGGCTTGTAATAAGCAGACTTGGCAACACTGGCTGTGTTGGGGGCTGGGCTCCGGCTCGAGCGCTGCCGCTTTGGAAAGGACACACACGACCCGTTAGCTCCCTAGCGTTTTCTCGCAGGAGAAACAGACAGACAGACCCTTGTCAGCAAATGCTACTACTTTTACTTCTGACATTCACTCCTAGTCTCCTACCCAACAAGGCAAAGAAATTATTTTGTCGTAATTCAAAACATAAATTTCTCATAAACAACTAGAGGCCCTCAGTTGTGGAAGCCTCTGCATCACTATCCTTGCCAATATTTAAGAAAATTTAAAACAATACCGGTATCTAATTTCTTCCTCGCTCTGTCCATATGACTATGTTCCGATCTGTCATTTTTAAGAATCAGTTTTTCTGTCTTTTTGTCTGTTCAAGCTTGGCCTAGAGCTGAAATGTTGGTGAGTTTGTCTGCTGGGTTATTCATTTATTTTCTTGCACAATAACTTGTTATTGTTTCTATTTTATATTACAATGTGCTAAGTCCTGATATTGGATGAGACCAACATTAAATGTTTTTTGTTGTTGTTTGTTTGTTTTTTGTTTTGTTTTAGTTTTTTTGGGGGGGCGGTCCCAGATGTCAGTGAATTTGCAATTTAATAACTTTTAAGACCTTTTTAATAACGCAAAGAAAAAAATACCATTACTCAAAAGTAATCAACAAACGATAGGCCTACTATGAAAACTGGTCAAACATTGGCCAAATTGTCAAATCATTTAAGAAAGAAGCAAAAACGGTGTAAATAGCCGATCTACAAGACCGTAGATTGGCTATTTTCATAATATTTGTGGAGCAGAGTCAAAGTCTCAACTCCTACATTCCAACTGCTTGCCAGTCCAATATGATTCTTTTGGTGGGGATCACAGCCTGAAAATGTAGAGAACCACTAAGGTACTTGACAGTTACAATAAATAAGACAAATCGGTTCCTATGAGGTAGTCCTACCCACTTATGGAAGCTCAATACCAGTAAGACTGTCTGACTCTTGAGTGTACAGGGTTTGATGAGATCAGATCAACATACGGAATATCAGAACAGGTCAGCTCTAAATATGGAGAAGGGTGGCAGTGTCTAAATGTAATGTTCGGGCCTGTTGAGAACTCTAATTTTTGCCGGCTGCACTAATAACTTTGGGGGTAGTTTGAATGGACATGTACAAGTAAGACACGCAAACGTGTGAAGCGAATGTAGTGTATTTGAAGTCTGTCAAAATTATTTTGTATATTTGGATTGGTGTAACTGCGCCCTCTGCTGGCGTGACACCGCAGTGTGACACACACAGACATGTTCTGCCTAGCTTACATACTAAGGGCTCACTGCGTTCGCAATCGGTCAAAAGGGAGACATCAAAGAGGAAGGACAGGTGGGGATTTGAAGGATCAACATATGGAATATCAGAATAGGTCAGCTCCATATATGGAGATCTAAGGCTTTGAGGCTTTGGCCGGCTTTCACATTGGCCTGTTATAGCGCCACCAGGAGGTCGGCATATGTAAAACACATTTTCTAATATTACTCCTTCAGATTTTATCGGATTTTGGGGGCCGCCATCTTGGAATTTTGCGTGGCACACGGTACTTTTGAAAATAGTGGGGTTCGACGAGTATATGTACCAAATTTCATGCTTGCATCACCATTTGAACGATCCTTGCTATATTTTGCAGTTATCTGCTCCACTACTTGAAAATGTTCAACTCAGCCTCATGGTGGCGCTATAACTGGCCGATTAGTATTTTTACCTATAACTGCATACTTGGTAAAACCTTGTATGCACACTTCCTAGAGGCCAAGGAAAAACTTTTGCCAGGAATTTCACACATCTGCTCTTTATAGCGCTACCAGGAGGCCGAAATATGTAAAACACATTTACCAATATTAGTCATTCACATTTTATCAAAATTTCATGCTCATCGGTATTTGGTACACATGATCTCCAGACCATAGTCATCATGTGATGTTTATTACTCCTAAACATTTTGCCATACTTGCCATACACTATCCTGGTGGAGACCTGTGACCACAAGGGCACTTGTTCTAGTTAAGATATTGAAAAGATGACAAACTCACCAAGTGAGGTCATTTTGACCAACTTCAAGAGTTTCCATTTGCACATGCACTGGACCAACTCCATGTCTTATGTAAAACACTTTGATTGGGGACAGTACTAATTACGATTCCATCCCTTCTGAGTAGACGCCACAATAGAAATGTACATTTAACAGAATAGGAAATTGTAGCATCATCCATTTGCCGTGGGACTATAGCTGAAATATTTGTATTGGGGTCATGGCATGTACTTATTGGTTTCTGTAAAGCCCAGAGAGTTGAGCCAGAAGGCAAAGCTCTGTCTACCGAGCAATCTTCATTCCTACGCTCACCTATTGTCATTAAGTGTGGGTCATGACAGAAAGAATAAGGTCGCGAATACCGGTACAAGCGGCTGAAATGAGTTTTCTCCAACGGGTGGCTGGCATCTTCCTTAGAGATAGAGTGAGAAGTTCAGTCACGCGGTAGAGACTCTGAGTAGAGCCACTGCTTCTTCGCCTGGAAAGGAGCCAGCTTAAGTGGTTCGAGCATCTGGTTAGGATGCCTCTCGAGCGTCTCCCTAGGGAGGTCCTCGATGCACGCATAGACATTATAAAATATAGACGCCTCACTGGCCGCTGTAGTCCATTGGAGACGTTCCTAGATAGGGTGGCGGAAGTTGAGCTCATTCTATTGAGCTCATTCGCTCGAGAGCCAAGAGGGCACTGACGCCCACTGAAGCTTTGCAGTGCCCTCTTATGATTCGCAAAGAATGTTGGGAAAATTTTGCCACCCTACGAACATACGCGCTCCAGAGCCGGAGAGGGCGTCTACGTTTATGTCTATGGATGCACGTCCCACTGGGAGGAGACCCCAGGGCAGACCAAGGCGCAGATGGAGGGATTTTAAAGGTCATAGCGTTGTTGCAAGGAGTTGCAACTAGTCGCATTGGTGCAGTTTGCAGTTGCATGTTGCAACGCTATGACCTTAAAAGCGTTAGTGTATGGATATGCCTACTTGAAGACCAACAATTTACACTAACAATTTATGCAAAATATTAGGTAGACATGATTATTCTTGTTATTAAATATTGTTGCTCTACCTAAATGACTCAGCCAGACGGCCACAAATAGTAAGCAGTAAGTAAGCAGCCCTATATTAATCAGCAGTAGGCAGTTAAATTGTGAGATTATGCTTTGTTTCCCCATTTCATACATCGTTAAAGGGTAATGTGTAAAAACTAGCAGATTGTAGTAGTTGGTTCAGTGGCAAATATGCCACTACAGGACAGGTTTCACAAACTCACCAGTGAATAGGTAAAGACCCAGCTGAAACGTACACAGCTGCACTGTACAGCCCAAAGTTAAGATTACAAATAAATAGTATTACAGTCAAATGTTTTATTGAGCACAAGTTTTAACTGAATAATCAAACACTTTCCTAGGTTTCACGATCAAAACGAACGGGTTCAGAAAAACACGACTGAACATATTCATCAGGATTCTTCATCCATCAATCACACAACCGTCCATCATAATCTCTCATCATTTTTGTGGACAATGAGAACCAATAATAATGTAGAAAAACATGTTTACATTTCCTGACAAAAAGCCAGAAAACATATAGGCCAACATGGGAAAGCTAATCATATCAGATTAAAAACAAAAACAAAAAAAAGGGGGAGTTCACATGTGAGAAGACAATCTGATGCCCAAATCCATCAAGAGACATTTAATAACAAAAAAAACAAAAACAAAAGGAAAATATAATTACAGGTTAAAAAAAAGCCCGTATCTCCAGTTGCCATTGACAGTGATGTGTGGGTTTAGACAACCGGTATGCAAAAAGTTCTGGCAGACCATTTGGGACAGTTTATGCAGAGAGGTCACTGCTATTGAACCGGTCTTGGTCGTACACCTCTGCGACAACCTTGCGACCGCCGAACCAGCGGTCATTTAGGGCCTCAATGGCCTTGTTCATTTCAGAGGCCATGGAGAACTCTACAAAGATTTTGACGATGATGTCTGCGTCCTCCTCTTCTCCTTGCTTCTCCTGGTAAATGATGACTCTGTTGACTGCGCCGAATTTGCCACACTCCTCCGTGACCTCACCCTCCAGTTCGTCGTCGATGTCCTCGGGTCCCACCATGTTTCGGAGCACCATCACCGTGGACTGCATAACAAGGGGAAAAACAAGAACTGAGGGAGCACCAACTTACATCACCTTCTCAGTGGAGAGAAAGCATAGACTTCCATCTAAATACCAGTTACTCAATATTGATCCATTTCATCTATAACTGATATTATGTTATGAATATTTGGCATTTCCATATAGTACTGTGTTTCTATCCATCTCAAGTGGTGTCTTAAATGTGAGGCAAAGGTGAACTTTTCTCAACTTCGCCACTCTGCCTCCTGCTGCAGTGCCAGTTGCTCCTAGCTAGTATACCTGTATAGTACAAGTAAGACGCACGAACAAGTGAAGCCAACGCAGTGTATTTGAAGTCCCTCTGTAATTTTCCCTTTGGCGCTCTCTGGTGGCCAGTTGGTGTCAGCGCAGACACACACAGACGTTCTGCCTGGCTTCCATAGTAAGGACTCACTGCGTTCGCAATAACAGGGGTAGGTAACCTTGTATTGGCCATGATCTTATCTGTGCAGTGCCATCATTGGCACAGGGGAGGTTAATCACTGAAGTGAGTGAGAGAGAAAGAGCGGATTCTTGGTACTCTGGTATTCTGTACACAAATTGCATCCTGCAAAATAATTCTACACATTCATTCAAACTCTGAACAAGTCTAAATGATCATTACAATGTCCTGATGAGAAGGCAAATACGTCAACTATCAAAATCTGTTTATCTGACAATAAAAACATTGTGTAGACAATGCACTGAACCTTACCACATGCCCAGAACGGGCCAGTGAAATACTGCTATTGGGTAGCAGTAAATTCAGCGAAACGGACCATTAGATCACAAACTCACCTCTGATTTTCGAAGCAGTTTCTGCATGACCATGTGTCTGGCACTGCTGCCAGAGATGCTCATGTGCTCTTGGTCGCTCAACATCTCCTGTCCCGTCCCGTCCTGCTGACTCTCCTCCTTCTCCTTCTTCTCCAGTTGGCTCTGGGCAGCAGCAGCGATGGCTTGGGCAGACAGGACCGGCGGCGACGCCAGCACAGGGTTCACAAGCCCCACCTGGGGGAGCACTGGCATGGTCGGCCGCACTGGAGTCACACCTGGTAGTGGAGGCAAAGATTCATCACAAGGTGGCGCACAACTACTAGCCAGACAAATACGTATTGACTGCTAGTGATTTTTTTTTTTACATCAAAGTTAGACAGAAATCACAGAATTAGTCGTATTCGGATATTCTTTCAATGATTAGTTGAAAGTTGAATCATACTGCAATGAATTTGAACCACTTTAAAATAATGGTTATTAAACTGTTGTTTTTGCCTCTGGGGGCACCACCTCATGTTTTGTGTAGAGACAGGAACTCTGTTTGGGTCCTCCCCTTTCTTAGTCTACTTCCTCCTGGGGGCTTCTGAGTTTATTTGTACGAACAACAAACATACATGTTTAGGGCAGTGGTATCGACAGATTCTGCTGTGATTTCTTTACCCCCAACATCATTTAGGGCTTTTTTTAATTCCTCAAAAAAGTATGGCAGCTTCTTTTCCTCTTGTAGATCTGCCACGTCCAATTGTGTATCAGGGATTCCCAAACTCTGGCGTGTGCATCCCCAGTGGTGTGCGAGTGCCCTCTAGAGAGTGCATGACATGAAAAGGCTAATGGTGGTGCTATGGTGTCATTTTAAGTATATTCATATTCTTGCATATGTGGCAATGGGGTGCACAGCCAAAACAGTTTGGGAACCGCTTATTTGCTTAACTGGTTAAAATTGCATTAGGTCCACCGAATTTAACTAAAGTATGTGTACATAGCACTACTCACTCAGCTACTCATTCGCGCTCTCTTACACACCTGTGATAACTCCCGGCGCCTGGGCAGCCATGACGGCCTGGGGTATACCCATTTGCTGACCAAGAAGCTGGGGCGCTGCTAACGCCCCAAGGACTGATGCCCCGGCAACAGCCTCCTTGAGAGAGGGGGGGCCGGAGACATTAGGCAAGGGAAACACACAGAAACACAGCACAAGGCAGCACAGTCAACGATCACACGGCGTGACACACGGTGAGCTAAACCTGTCCTCAGCTCACCAACAGACTCAAAGCTTACCATGGATATTTATTAATTTAGAAGCTTCGCTATCAAAACGCATTGATCTCTATAAGCAAGCGGAAAGTACAGTACAGTACAGGAGGGGACAACAAAAGAACAAAGGTTCAGAATCAACATGCTACACACAATGCAGTATTTACCTTTCAACAATAGTTTGATTGGTGAATGGTGATATGAACTACAGTGAATGTGTGTAGTGGCTATAAGAGGTATGGACTCAGAGGAGGCATGACTGAGAGGATAAATTAGCTTACACACCTTATCAGCTTTGTATCCTTTTTTTAAATCACTAATAAATGTGCCATTTTAGCGTATAAAGGAAATGGCACCAAGAACAGATACTGTCCTCTCAGGTTTTTAACTTATTGTAAGACATGTAGAAGCATGTTCTTCTATTCTGCGGGATGAAAAAGTCAGATTCGTATTTTGTTCTCAAAGTCATCGGTTATGTTTCAGAATAGTTGAACATTAGAATTGGGAAAGGACAAGTTAATGTTTCATTGTTATGGTTATATATAATCTTGATCATTTCACCTGTGCTATTGGTTATCAGATAAAGTTAAGGCTAGCTAAATCTGAATTATATTTACCTGGAAGGCCATTAAATCCCTTTGGAAGGGATTCATACTTGCCTGGGCCGTTATCTTAGCGGTAGCTGCCGCTGCGGCTACAGCCGCTGCCGGCGGCAGACCACCAGGGGTGGTGGGGGTCAGCATGGGCATGGGTGGAGTCACAGCTTTGCCCACCCTCAGGTACTGACCCCCCAGGTCAAAGAGGTTCATAGACGACACTGCGTCCAGGGAGGACTGTGGCTTCTCATACTCTGCGAGAGGGGGACAAAAAGGTGCCTTTTAGTAGCCGAGCAGCAGACATAGGCGACGACACCACAGCTTGAGGGCCTGTCCCAGCTCACCAATGAAGCCAAAGCTCCTGTGCCGTCCTGTGGTTGGGTCCCTGGCCAACGTACACGACTTGATCCTTCCGAAGGCCTCAAATACGCTCTTGATATCCTCATCCGAGAGGTCGGGGTGGACGGAGGCTACGTAGATCCGATTGAAGGCGCGTGCCTCCTCTGCCAGCTGGTCAATGATGGGTTGCGCCTGACCGATGTTACTTGGCCGCCCCACCTACAGCACAGATCATACCAGCACATGGCTACTGAATAGGGGGGTCATGTGGAGCCGACTACTGAATAGGGGGGGTCATGGAGCCAACCGTGAAACGCGTTAACCGCAAACCTCAACTCTCGGGAAAGGCAACAAGAAACCAAGACCAACTTCAAGATAAAGAACCCACCAAAGATCACTACTCTGCTCGATTTTGTCGCCATCTTTCCACCAGCCCTGCTTAGCTGCATCTCCACTAGACCATCCAGCCGAGGTCTGAGTCTGAGTTTGGAACTCCTGCGATCTATCGATAATACCAGCCTGTAGACCAGCCCTGTTATAGCCTAGCAGCCAGAAGGCTATGACTAGGCCATGGTATGGTGGGGTTGGTTTACAAGGTTATTATCAAACTACCGGTACTTTACTGAATAAAATTATAATCTACCAAAAGGTTAAAGTGTAAATGTTTGATCTACCAAAGGTTAGAGATGTATATAAGTATATAATTAAGTAATAAACAGTAGAATAAACGAATCGCAATGAACCACTCGGCCAATCACCTCCTCACACATTCTAAATTAAAACTCAACTCAAAGCCAGTCTCTCCTGTGAATCAAAAATGCCTCTTCAGGATGCCTACAGATGTGCAGCTAAGATTGAGTGGCAACACTAAACATTAAGCTGATCTCTGAAATAATACTGTAATTCCTGGTAAGCCTTTCATAATTACACTAAAATCAATTGTTAGCTTGTAATTGCATTGTAATAAGAGCTACACACCTTTTCATAGTGGGAAACATAAAGCCCTCTCCATATGCATATTAACACTTAATTAAATTACAATGCAACTACAAAAAATGCACAAAGAAAAACAAACCAAATTGTGTATTTTAGCAACACCGTTGTTACACTAGGAACCACAGCCTTATTACCAACCACAAGATCAACTTTTGTGTACAGCGTGACCACACTGACTGCGCTAGTTGGAATTAACACCGACCATGGACCGCCAGCGATCGCCTCACCCACTAACTGTTGTCGCTCTACACACGCGTGCCCTAAAGACCTGGGCCAAACAAAGGGCCACGTTTGAGCTACCCTACGTCAGACGAACGTATAGGGTGTGACGGGATCTGTGCTGCAGGTGGGGCGGCCAAGCAACACCAACCAGGCGCAGCCCATCATCAGCACATCGTGGACAAAGAGCAGCGTCACGCGCCCGCCGCAGGGGGTCGGGCGTCCTACTGGAACTGGGTCACTAAGACAATGTGTGACATCATGGAAGCAAGAGAGAACAGCACAAAAAAACACAACACATGGCAAATACATTCGCGCGCACACGCACACACACGCACACACACATGCACGCACGCACCTGGAAAGCAACAGACGCACAAAAGCAAAACGAAAAAAAGCAAAAGGAGGGAGAGAGATGAGAGCGGGTTTAGATACTTTCAAGACATTCAAACGATTCAAATTTAGCCCAAAATAAATTCACATAGTTAAGAAAATTAACAAGCAGTGAGATGAGAAAAACGACTCGGGATCCTAAAATAAAACAAAAGAAAAAGAGGGTTAAAAGACTAGAGGGCGCTGGTTGTCCTGGTTTGTGCATGGATGGATCCCTACGGTACATGACCAAGCCACTCACCTTAATGTTTCGCCCACCCAGCATGACGGAGTTCATCTGCTCCAGAGCCAGCTGTGCTGCCTCTGGGACGTCATACTCGACAAAGGCAAAGCCCTGGATAACACAGTATACACCGATACCCATGTTACCAAATAAAGAGTCCTATACGATACCCATCCTATAAGTACTCACAAGTCTGTACTTTTTTTTGGGGGGGGGGGGGCAGTGATGGGAGGAACACGAACCTTGTGCTTCATTGTAACAGAGTCCCAAGACATGTCAATACTCTTGATGGGCCCAAAGGGAGCAAAGGCCTGTCTTATGGTATCCTCGCCGAGCTCATAGTATATGGAACCCACATACACACGACACATGATGGCTAGAGCCCGCTGTCGCTGAGCCGCCACCTGCCGACCAAGGAGAACAACGCATTTTCAGCATTAGGGTGTTGCAGCACACACAAACACACACCCCCCAATCTAAATATGTATGACTGAATGCTGATCTTTTACAGTAACATTTGATTATGTCCATCTGTGCCATAGTATGGGGTTTTAAGACTGAATTTTGCTTCCTCCAACAGTAGGGAGAGGCCAGTGCCTAATAGTCTTTGTAATAGGGTACAGTAAGCAATGGACAATAACGTTGCTGTGTATAGGGCATAGCAGTGGCGGCCAATTTCTGGATCCATCGATCCAAAACACGTTTATTTTTCCCATAGAGATTTCCAAAAAATATTTATATAAATTACTTTAAGCCTAGAACCAGGCCATAAAACATTTTATTCTGTTAAAAAAACATGACAACTGCAAAACGGGTATTTACTATATATAGTAGATCATATAATATTGTTTTGCGGTTTTCAATTATTTTCCACAGTATCAAATGGTGTAAGGTCATGTATATAACCAGGATCCTGGATGGCTTCATTCTAGGCTTAAAAATAATATTTTTGGAAATCTTTGGGAAAAGTGTCTGGATCGATGGAATCAGAAAATGGCCGCCACTCTTATGCCCTATAAAATGTAATCACGTTCACGTGTCACTTGATTGCACAGCCAGGTGCTAATCTATCAGGCAAAATTACATAAATACCAGTATGCAATAAAAGAATGAAGGAAAATACGTTTGATTTTGAGGAGATTGACATGCACAGCACAGCTCTCACTGATGTTTGGCTTCTGTTAACTGACCTGTAGTCCAGAGATGCAAGTAACGTAACAAATGCAACCGTGGGGTTCAAAACGAGTCCGGATGAAAGCATTTCACCCTTTCGTCTCAAGTCTCTAAGGGGAAGGATGGTTTTACCTGGCTTGATTCTACCACCAACTGGTACACTAGAGGCCTAATGCATGACATAATGGGAGGATGACATCTGCAAACTTGTCAGAACTTTGACTTTGAGATGGCCAAAAAGATCCCCGTTTCAGCAGTTCTCTCGATTTTGGTTAATTCAAAAGGGACCTCTATCCCTCTTTATTCCCATGCCAAAACATAGGTTATTTAACTTTAAGTTTATTTAAGTTTGACAATGCATACATTTGAGGGAAACGTGGCTTTTTTCTCCTTTCAATAGACCGGGCTATTAAGGAACCAAACCACTTGCCTTTAACTCTTACATAATCTTCATAAATACCAGTATGAAATTGAGCAATATCTATTCAAACTAAGACTCCTTATTGAACAGCTATTAAATACAATTATGATTGGACATAATTGTGCATGTGATAATGTGATGTTCCTTCTTTTAGGAAAAGGGACCAGTTAGAAAGCCATGTTTTTCTTGTAAAATATGCATTATTTGGTTGACTGAAAATGGCATGGATTGAGGCAGAGCATTACAAATATAAGAAGGTTAACAGTCAATTTTCATAGGACATTCGCACAGAAAAGAAAAAAGTTTAATAATCTATTGACCGATTGTAAAGGTGAGAGTGGATCTCCAAAGCCCATTGTCACTGCGGCCATCTGAAAGACAGTAAAGATGAAGAAAGTCCTGAAAAGTAGGTTAGGTATCTCTTAGCTTAGCTTTTTCATTGCTTTGCTTACAAGTGTTTAAACGCTATGACAATCTAACAGACTATCTCTATATATATGGATATAACACAGTTTGAGGAGTTGTCCCCATGTACAACAACCATTACAAATTAAATTAATATAAGAATTTAAAAGCATTTAACAAAGCATTTGTTGTGATCTCTTCCACCTGAAAGGCAAAAAGCAAGGGCACATGGTCTCTACACACTTTGTCAAAAGTAAACTTTGGTTATTCAAACTATACACAGGACAAGTGCACAGCAGAATGAAAAATTACGTTTCAACCAGCCCATGAATGTAATCAATTTCAATAAACAATATAAAGTAATTAAATTGTAATAACTTAGTAGAGGTCTAGAAGTCAAATATAAAACAAATACTATATCAAATGCCAAAACATTTCCTTGCATTAACCCTATCTAGACGGGAGTCGGGAACCTTTTTGGTGTTTCAAGCATTATGCTATGTTTTAGCTATTGAAAAATAGCAGATCTACAAGCTCATAGCGTGCCACCGAGTGGCGCGCTACGAGCTTGTAGGTCTGCTATTTTTGAAAAATCGTGAAAATGTGGCGCAAATCTTTGAATATATTGTTTCAGAGCGAACGTTTTTAACTCATATCTTTGGTTCTGGGGGTGTCTCTGGAACAACATATTTTCAGATGGGGGGGTCGGCGGCCAATTACATATAATTTTTGGAGTCCTTGAGATTAATTATTTGAGAACTACTAACATAGAAATATGTTTTTTTCAGAAAACTGTCAGTATTTAGAAGACATTTTTAGCATCGTTTTCAGGTAAAAATGGGTTAAGTGATCTCAGTCTCAGAGCCACCGAAATATAAAATGCATTAGGTTTGTTGAGGATGTATGAAAACGGTACAGTGTGCACATCTCACCTGCAGGTTGGTGAGCTGCTGCTGTTGATGGGCAATGGTCTGCTTCACCAAGACACTCTTAATGCTTTGCTCCATCGCATACTTCTTTGCCTGAAAAGATGCAGTACAATTGAGAACATAATGTAATTAAAACGTCCACTTTCATGCAAATTCCATAATATTTGGAATCGTATGTTTTCATTCAAGTACTGTAGCACACTATTACTTTCTACTTTGTGGACGCACAAACTTGTACTTTGCTTCTTGTACATGTATGCGCAGTGACAAATAAAATATTCTGTATTCTGATAGTGTTAATTTTGACAGCAAATTCTGATTTAGTCTTAGACTTTTGAATAACACACCATTTAGTTTTAGTCCCATTTGCGTATCTGTGATTAAAGCTAATCCTGCTGCGTATTGTCGGAAAGTGACAAGTGACATACATAATCATTTTATATGATGATTGGATCATACATATTGTAAATGTCGGATTCATTTTGCGCCATTGTCTGCGCGCCATGCCTCCATATGCCCAAAACCGTGCACACACACAACACACACTAACGTACAGTCCCTGACACACCACCTGCACCAAGTCTATCGAAGTACAGGTGTGATGTGACAATAGTCTAGACTTAGGGTGCGAACGGATATACGCACCAGGGAGCACTCAGTTTGTATTGCACATTACGCTATATCCGAACGCACGACTAAATAGTAAAAAATGTGTAGTCAACCAAATTAACGGTGGTGTGGAAGAGATGATGTGTGGTGTAATTATACCCTCTGAAGTGCCTCCTGTTGCTCTGGGGTGAGGGGCGGCAGGCCCAGCTTGGAGCCTGTGCCCTGGCCATTCTCCATCGTCAGGACTTCTCCTCCCTGCAGATCAGACGTAAAACCATTAACTCAAAAAAAATAAAACAACCGTAAAACCAACAAACCAAAAACATAATACGTAAAATACGTTATCAGTGGCCAAAAAAAATACAAAACAGAAACAAAATTCCCCCTGCATTGAATGACTTTGGAAACATTCATGTCAGATAACACACACACAAAACGCATAAACCCAACCCAGGTGGACTACACCAGTTCCTTACCTACACAACCCGCTAATCGCTGGGTCCACCAGACTGAGGCAGGAAACCCCCCAAGGGGAAGAAGACTGATGGGGGGAAGCTTTAACAATTCAACAAATTCTATGATGGGAAAGAAAATGCCTTCAGACGTGGTGGTAAAACAACAGCCAGCGTATATTATTTCGCTTTCGTACTTGGTTCACGTTGTGTGCAACCTAAACATTTCACATTATTATGTGCCCTTTACAACTAAGTTCATCTTAAATGTTTGCCGTTGTTACATTGGTATTATACAATGGAAAGTTCCGTTTCCGAATTCCTACCACCTGTGTAAGCATACTAACTAACCACTCAGAGTCAGAACCTAGTATTAGTAAAACGGACTTGAGTACTGTACTTGGGGGAGTATGTATAGATAGGATGGGTAAATACAAAATAGCCTACAGGACACATTTCACGCATGTGCAAAATGTTCAGTGACACAGTCGAGACCAAAAATCATCATCATAATCATCATCATCATCTCTTCACCAAAAAAAATAGTTACACGCTATAGATCTTGTAGACTAGTCACTAGATATGCTAATGCTACTTTTCCCCCCGGAAATGGGATGCTGGGGTTCGAGTGGTTAAGCGCAGCTCGTTTCAAGATGTCTTTTGGGTTCCGAATGATAACTGTATTTACGATTAGCATTGGATTAAAGGCTATCGCAGATTAATGTAATCGATTCTTTCGGTGAAGGACCCCCAATGTAAACAAATTAGCCAACAGGATTTCTTGGGTTTATTAAATCCTCTTAGCATACCTTGTATTGGAACTGCACTTATCTGTGCTCCTATTTTTATTTTTATTTTTTTAAACAAACTGTTAAAGTATTCAAGCAATCAAAACATCTGCACACATAAGTCTATGGCAGTCTTGATCCAACGATATTTGATCATATTATGAACACTGCAGTTGCCGCCCCGGGCCTACTAGACATTGAAGGCCCAGCTATAGCCTTTCTTTGGTTGAATGAAAACGTTGTCGTGATCAAAACCCATGCAGGAATAGCTAAACGTTAGCAACAAGGTTACGTAACGATAATTACGCCCACATGACCAACAAAAAACAACCAATAATAACAAGAAACACCACCTCTGCAAGTTAAGGTCGATATATAAATAGATGTTTTTACACCCCACGAATAATCAGGTCAGTCAGGATGGACCGTTTTAACCGTTGAGGCCTGTTAAGAGTCATGTAGCTAACGCGTTAGCCTACCTAGCCTATTCAGTGTTCATCATCGATTCAATATGCCGCCAGAAATCCATAGTCTTTCCCGATAGATAATTAAATTCAGGCTAGGATTTCTACGGAATATTCACACATGACCAGATACCGGTACATACATACTATTCGACAGCACGCACTGTTTGCGCGATAAACACGCAAATATAGAAATTAAATTGATTTGTTTTAGCAATGAATTTACCGCAGTGTCCGTAACCGCCATGAAGCTGAACAAGCAGCACACCGTCTTCCAAGCAGAGTGGTGTGAAGTGGTGTTGCCAGAGTTTGTGAGAAAAGTAAGAGATCTATGACTATTATGAATATAATCCCAAAAGATTCAGAATCAACTATGAGGCCCAAACATGAGCTCTTAAAAACTCTTGAAAAGAATGTGGAATATTTTTTATAAATATTTTGATTTGATTATAAAAACATCGGTGGTATAAAAGAATGGTATACGGAGAACTGTTCCACCTTTTTATCATTTAATTACTATACCATTTAATTGCACAAAATAATTTGCTCAATTTCGAAATGAACTATAACATATCTGGGTTTGACATACTACACTAGATTATCTTCAATATAATATAAAATGCATTACTAATAATTAAATTGTTTCGCTCCACCTTTTGCTGCGGTGAGTTGGTATTACGGCGGGCTCTCCGGTAAACAACGACACTTAAAATAATAATGAAAACATTTGGAAGCAAGTAAACTTTACATGAAACAAGTTACAGTCTATGGATACAAGCCAAAAAAAATCGCAACCCGCAAGGCCGCAACTACCAATTTTTACAAGCAACTAGTTGCTTATAATAAGCAAACATGGCAGCCACGATGTCCCGTAAAGCCAAGTGATGACAAGGACCATTCCAGAGAGTTCCTCCTTGATCAAAACAGTCAAACAGACACAGTTCCAGCTATGGTTCCAGCAGTGTTGAAGTAATTTTTCATGTCAAGCCCAGGACAATTACTATATGAATATAGAATTAATATAGGCCTACAGATTTGGCCACTGTAGACCCCCGGCTGAAAATAGTTTGTGCCTTTATATTATTTCAAATACAAACACAACCAATTTCATCTTCTGATGAATTGTACATGAAGGACCCTATGGAAACAAGCCATAGGCTTTCTTGGGGTTTAATTTTAAACCCTCTTCTAGTCTTCTGAGTTGAATACACAGGAGTCAGGACTGACCACAATGGCTAATGTTGCATGCATCCTTTAACAATATATAAATTATGAATTGCAAACTATTAATAAAGTATTCAATCAATCAATCAATCAATCAATCAATCAATCAAATAGCCACTGTAGTGTAAGCATTAATGGTTTGTAGGTTTGATTCAATTTTGACACATTAAGCTACATGGGGACCTTCCCAATTAAGGAACCATGGGGGTCCCCGGACCCCACTTTGATTACCACTGGCATGGTAGACTTGCTGTGTAGGCGTTTATAGGGGTGGTTTTCAACCCCTTTCATATCAAGGCCCATAATTTATTCTGCATTTGAGCCACAGACCATTAGAATATGTACACCTCTCAAACTAAGAATATGTTGTTGTCGTTGGATACAAATTTGTCCACAATTCCATGCGTATGAATGTGGGAAGTGAGGACGCTGGCGTCGTCTGTTCGCCGCTTCACCTCCCAATGTATGAATGAATGAACCATTGTAAAGCGCTTTGAGCACTTGGAAAAGCGCTATAAAAATGCAATTCATTAAAGCAGTGGTTCCCAAAGTGAGGTCCAGTGAGTGACCCCCAAGGGTCATTGAGGGAGTTCCATGGGTTTTTTTTTTTTTTGATTGATTGAATACTTTATTGGCAGAAATGTAATTAGTACAGCATACAGTCAGACACAAATGAAATCAGTACAGGGTACAGTCAAACACAACAGCCAAAGGGAACACCGAAAAAAGTCCTTGCGGTCTTGTTTCCATTCAGGTCCTGGGTATTCAGTTCATAATCATGGCATAAAAATAACAATAACAATGTTCACCTAGAAACTCCATTCACACTTTTTAAAAATCAGCTTACTGTGGACACACATTCTGGAAGTTTTTTTTAACCCTAACTGCTTTTTTAATTTTGTTGTCTGGAAATTGGTGTGGAAAGTAAAGACTTGAGTGGGGTTCGAACCCACAACCTCAAGATCATGTAGCTGGAGTCCTAACTGACTGCGCTAATTGCTAGCCATCATGATGCTGTCTTCCTTTACCTTTGAGTATCAACATTG
>OOFJ01108677.1:0-18281 GCA_900323375.1 Benthosema glaciale
TGTGTGTGTGTGTGCACGCGCGCGCATGTGTGCGTTTTCTCAATGCGCTCATTCTCGCTCGCCTCCAGTCTGATTAGAGTCTTCTGTAGACCCTCATGGTGCTCATGGTGTTTGATTGAATTTAGAGAGCAATTTGTTCGGGAAGGAGAGACAGACTAATCCAGTCCCCACAGACCGTCGTGAGCAACTGTTTGTTTCCTATTAATTAGCCTGCTAGTGTCTGTGAGTAGAGTACACATGCGTGCGTTAGTGCACGTGTGTGCGTGTGTGCGTGTGCGTGTGTGTGTGTGGGAGTGATGATAGTATAATTGTGCATTCATGAGTGTGTGTTTGTGTGCTTTTGAAAATAGCTCTGCTTTGCAACCTCACAGTAAATCAGATCTGGCGAGGTTGGAAGCTTGTATAGACCGGTTATTTTTTTTGCTAGTTTTAAATATTTTTGAATGTCACAGTGACAATGAGTGTGTGTGGGTTTCATTATGAAACCTACAAAAGCTTGTGACTAAATAATAACTACACTTGGAACACTAATTGTTTTTTTTGTTTTTTTTGTTTTTTGAAAAGTAACTGTTTCGGAGATATACGTCTCCACCCAACAGCGTCGGTTTTCTAATCAACTCCCCTCCGGAATGCAACCATTCAGCACTGTTTTGTTTTACATTCATTATCCAACTTCCAAAGAAGTCAGCGTCAAAGCACCCAGTGGGCTCTGTGCAGTACAGATGGAGAGGAGGTCCTTGACTCGTCTATGTTTTTACGTGACATGTCACCTAGTGTCCGGAATAACAGCACCCTCTGGGATCCGTTATTTTGTTTGTATAGCTTAGATGTCTGGAGCAGCCATCTGTGAAAGGCCCTCTTCATCTATACAGTATGTGGTGGTCTCCTGTACAGAAATGTGTTGACTTTTGCCCCCAAAAGAACATTAAAAGGTAGAACAGACGGACCGTCTGTTGTCTTTGTTTTGGTGTACAAGGACCACATGTTTGACAAAAAAGATCAGAGAGAGAGAGAGAGAGAGAGAGAGAGAGAGAGAGAGAGAGAGAGAGAGAGAGAGAGAGAGAGAGAGAGAGAGAGAGGTACTCTGATTATGAATGTGTAGCACCCAGCCAAGACCCAGCCGCAACAGCCCTGCCAATCGGGCTCAGCCAACAATCTGGCGTAGTCGGCAGGACTTGGAGTGCGGGTATCCTTGCGGGTCCACATGAGGGACATCGTGTGCAGCGGTCCGCGGTAGTGTGAAGAGCGAGGACGCGCTTTAAAGACGGAGGGGGTGAATGTAGCACCCAGCCAAGACCCAGCCGAATTCTTTTTACAATTTGCAGATTGGTGTTGGGGTGAAATCAACCCTTAACGCCTTCTTACCGATATAGTGCAGGTTTTCTTTCTAATACAATTGACAAATCAACAGGAAGTTAACATTTTTATGAAAAACAAAAACTGCATGAGTTATGGCGATGCTCTACAGTGTCTGAATCAACTTTGTTTGTGTTTCGTTACGTACTAAAAGAGTGACTTTGAGAGCCGTTTTAGTGTACAATGTAAGTCAATGAGGAGCATATTTTAACTACACAAAAAAAGTAGTCTTTCCCTTTAACTACTGTGCAGTTTATAGAGAAAGATCACACCCGTGTGAAGTGAGTGGTGCAACTCTGTGTAGGGTTCCCTGAGGGGTCCCCAGAACTTCCGAACCCACAAGACCCCACAAGTTACACCGGACCCCACAAGTGACAAGTTACACACCGGACAACACAAGTGACAAGTTACACACCGGACAACACAAGTGACAAGTTACACACCGGACCCCACAAGTGACAAGTTATGCACACCGGACCCCACAACTGTTCTTTCGTGCTCTTTCGTGCTCGGATGGACAGACCCAGAAACCCAGGAAGGGACGGACACACATAGCTCCTTAATGGAGTGGATGCACCACTCAAAAATGCACAAAAAGTGCACAGAGAGACCCGCACAGCTACTGCAGGCTGACCAGTGGGTGACCAGTCAGTTATGTGAGACCGCACAGCATTTTTATACCTCATTGTCCCACGTTCCACACATTGCCACGATGACTTCCCATACTTTGATTGGCTCTAATTTTCACACATCCAACCACTGCTAGACAGATGGCTTTCTAAAACATGGCCTTTACTCGATGGCTGTGATGAAACTGTGGATGGCTGCCCATTAACCGGATTTGATTGAGTCAAGTGTTAGCCTGCCACCGCCATTTGATGCCTACGTACGTTACGAAACTTCGGAGTTACCGCAAAGTCACAAGCTCTGCAGATCTCGTCGGAATATGATAGGCTATGATTCAGGATATGGGCAGATCGAGAATTGGACGACATTTGCTTTTTCACACGATGCGATTGAAAAATATTAAAATATGCACTTGTTTTGTACATTGTACTTGACTGAGACTCTAACATACAGAGTGAGTATACAAAATGGTACCATATATTATGAGCATAAGTGAGGACCAATTATATGACAAGGTTAATGGGCGAAGTGGGTCATTAACATAAAAACATGTTTTATTAACCCATTATTTACACAATATATTTTTTTACAATAAAACCGAGGAGTCCAGAAGACGCGTGGAGACGTTTTAGCGCTATTACAGATGCGCTATTACAGATGTCAATCGGGACATCTTTTTTTTTTGCCTATCCTTCTTCAATATATTCCGTGATACTGTCACACATGCGCGATGCCATTCACTTCCCTGTTTATAGCTCACAAAAAATGCCTCGTATCTCCTAATCTAGGGAGCTATCACACTATCACTGTAGTATGGCGACAGAATGTCTCATACAATAGATGATAACAAGGCCCTGAAAAATGAACAAGATCGCAGTGTGACCTAACATGGTGACATGCTGGGGGACTTCTCTGACTAGTGGACAAATATGAGTTAGAAACGTTTTGACATGATTTGTGGACAAACTCATTTACACCCATCAATCACAGCATCAATCAATGAGATGCCACTCACAGGCGACGTATCTGCCGCTCCGATAACTGATGTGTATAGCGGTTGTTGTTGGCAGACTGGGGCTCTTATGTGAGGACCGGACAAAGAGACTGATTGGTTGGCCTTACGCTTTTCCAAAAAAATCAGTAATCAGAAATCAGGATGGCAATCAGTACAGTAAGCATTGTTCTAGTGTGGTTGCCCACGTTGAAAATTGTTCTGTAGATAAGAGCACAGCGCCACGATGCCAGCTTAAAAGTAAACACCGGTACGGTGTAATAGCTTTGGTCTTATCTGTGCACAGGAGAGGTCAAGCATGCACGACTTTCAGAACCTAAAGACTGAGTTATATGCAGTTTCTCCCAACTAGTTTTACTTTGTTACAGTTACACCACCGCACAACCGGAGACATCTAGTAGAAAGAGTTGGAAATACATTGATTTCAACAGATATTTTAAGCATGTGTGCAACATGTTAGCTGTTTTAAAGTAGTAACAACTAAAGTCTCTGTAATGTTTATGTTGTACTATTGCTACAAAACGGGATGAAGGGATTTAAGATCATTCAATAGAAGTCTATGTAGAAGAGCTGCCATTAGACCGGACCCGTGGAAGTGAACAGAGTTTGCGTAACTCTGTCGATACGCTAAGGCTCTCTACAGTAAACAAATCAGGTGTTACAGTACAGCCACACCTGGCCCAAGCCTTGATCTGACATAGGAACTCTAATTTGCTACAGCTGGGCGGGCCTGGGGTCTTTAAAAAAAAACATCACACCTGTGTAGTGTGTGCACAGAGTGGTGCAACTATGGATCATGCGGTTCTGGCGAGCCTTAATTCCTGCGTCCAAAACGGTATAGAGAAATGACAAGAGTTACCGCGTGGGGGCCTTCCCGTGACCGAAACGGTCATGACAGTTACCGTGTGTTGCAGCTTTCCGGACACACACAGGGACACGCACACATAAAAATACACATACTGTAGCTCCGTAATGACAAGATAATGTGTAAACAAACAAACAAATAAAAATAATCTACACAACAAGGATGATAGTGCTGTCAAACAAGTCTGCAACACAATTTTATACAATATACATTATGTAATGGGTCTACCTAGTGCCTACCATCATCTCTCTCTCTCTCTCTCTCTCAGCTGTCCTTGGCCTGAACACCATTGAAGAACCCTGTGCTACAGTGTCGGTAAGAATTAACCATTGTATCTCCATATTTTTAATTTTTGTGTTTTTTGTGTGTGTTTTCTTCCAGTAAATACTTCACACTACAGCGTCACACAAAACCGTCAACATAGTAGCAGATCTACAAGCCCACGCCACGTTTGGAGCTTCATGTGCATCTGCTAATTTTTTCCCTGAATTTGAATCCTGAACAATTTGAGACATAATGGGGTGGCTGTGGCTCAGAAGGTAGAGCAGGTCGTACAATGATCCGAGGGTCGGCGGTTTGAATCCCGGCTCCTCCTGTCTACATGTCGAAGTGTCCTTGGGCAAGACGCTTAACCCCAAATTGCTCCCGATGTGCTGGTTGTGCCTTGCATGGTTTTCACCGCCATCGGTGTATGAATGTGTCTGTGAATACAGGGTGAATGTAATGCACTATGTAAAGCGCCTTGGATAAAGGCGCTATATAAATGCACCATTTATACTGAGCCGACGGAGATGAAATGCAACAGCCAGTGCACGAGAGTTGAGCCGGACCGGGTGAAGTCTGTGTTCTGTCTGAGAAATCAACACGCGGCGGCCAGGCATTGTTCATACTTGACCTTGGATTCACAGATTAGCATGGATGGGCGGAGGAGAGTGTGAGGGAGGCAGAGAGAGAGCGAGAACCACTGACGGAGGTGAGATGGTGCACGGTAAGGAGGTGCGATCTGGAGCGAGGCCCGTCCGCGCTCTCCTGACCTTCTCACTGAACTAAACACATTCAGCGTGACTTCAACGGTACACAGCGGCGATCGCACTGCATATTCATGAGCTACAAGACGGTTTATTCTGCATGCCTGTCTGCCTAAAGATACCATACAGAGATATAGAGGAGTGATAGGAAGAGAGAGAGAGAGAGGGTCAGAGTGTGTGTGCGTGCGTGCGTCAGACAGAACAGAAAATGTTTCAGAAATGTGTGGATATAGAAAACATAAAAATTGTTCTTATTCAGACACATTCACTTAGAAATGATTTGAATGAATCCTATGCCACAGGCTTCTCTGTCTTGTCTTTTCTATACAGTATGTGGTCACGTGTAGAGGAAGAAGGTAATGTTGACAGAAATGTGCTGTGCTGCACACCCACATTTTCAATGTTGTATGCCTTACATAAAGAGCAAAGACTCCAAAATAGCAATGCATTTACATGACATACATGGACATATGTCAATGTCAGGGTTAGCCCTGGCTGAAGCGGTGTGAGCACCTTCTACATCCACTATTCTAGGCGCAGGACCCCGCCATTGGGAGCATACGTTTCGCACTTGTCACCAAGTGAGCTTAGCATTAGGCTAGCAAGGTAAAGAAGAATGTACTTAATCTAAAGGAACCTTCGAGAGACAGAAAATTGTGGCAGAACATTTAGTAAAATATCTCTACTTTTCCCAAAGAGATTAACCCAGATCTCATTCTCCCCACTCCCTCCAGTGACAGACATGGCAGCAAAGTGATTTTCCCTAGAAATCTGAACGGCCTGTTCGAGCGTGTCATTTGTTTACAGATGTTGTTTGCTAACACCGAACGGTATGTGAACACAAACTTGACGTGATGAATAAATGCAACAACGTTAATAATTTGGTTCTTTGATGCGACCCAGAGCTTTTTAGAGAACTTTAGGTGTGAAACGCGCCCCGAGTGTTGCACCCAATGTGGTGACCATTTGATTGGATTTCTGCTCCACTCACGGTGAGGTGTCCAGCAGACGAGGTCAATGTGTTATGTCAATCGGCCAATCGTCAAAAGGTCGCCCCAGAGCACGGTGGCACAGTGGTAGTGCTGTCGCCTCACAGCTATAGAAGGTCCTGGGTTTGATTCCCGCTGGGGACACTGTGGGTGCTGGCGGCGTGTTTCCTCCTCCACGTCATCAGTGCCCATACCCAATTGCGGGGTTGGCGAAAGGGCCTTTCTGCGTGGAGTTTGCATGTTCTCCCTGTGTCCCCCAGGGTAGGTACCCTCACAAAAAAACATGCAGTAATCCTGGTCTCTAAACTGCCTCCCGGCTGGCGAGGGGAAAGGAACTGGTTGGAATAACGTGTTCTTTCCACGCGCTACATCCCGCAAAGTCCCCCCTGTCAAGTGAAAAGAAGCAGCTTGGACTCCTCATGCATTAAAGGAAGCATGAGGCCAGTCCACTGCCCCCCCCTCCCCCCAGGTTGGCGGAGGAAGTGTAAAGCCCAGGATCACATTAAATAACACAACAATGACACAGGGGTGAAACATGGGTTACAAAATCGTGCGATAAAAAAAACAAAAGGTCGCCCCAAGCGTCACTTTTCTTGCCCGTCTATTTATCGGTCTTGGGCCGTTCATGGCAAAAAGACAGTTGCAACCCCTGAGACTCCACAGCTCACCCTCCTCATCCACCTCTTCCCGTTCGCTGAGTTTTCTTATCGTGGCTCTGCCTAAAGCCAGCGAGCTCTCGCCAGACAAGGTGACCTTATCTGTACCTCCTTCAGCGCTCTTCCTCTCTTCCTCCCTCCCAGCCAAGACCCCTCCTCCCTTCCTTCTTCCTCCTCGCCCCCGAAGCCCTGCCGACCCCTCATTAGAAGAGCTTTTTTACCTCTAACACACCTGCCATCCTTCACAGGCCCAAAACAACAGCAGCAGTCGTAGGAAGAGGCAACCTCTCCAGCACCTGTGCACTCACAACTTACGCACGCATACATGCATAGACAGACGCACAGACACGCATCCTAGACGGTGTGTGAGTGTCTTATTTGTGTGTATTCATAAGGGCCTGCGTGTGTTGTTGTTTGTCTCTATGTGCGGGTTTGTCTGTACATGTAAAGATGTGCGTGCGTGCGTGCGTGCAATGGCATTGTGAAATCCATGGTCTCGACGGCGGTCGGAAAATGATGAAAATGGTGCAACTGTGCATTGATGAGGGTAGGAATGACAGCTCCATTTGGTTAGATATTATAAATTCAGCGCCCACTCCAAAGACAGATGGTGGAAGAGAGAGAGAGAGAGAGAGAGAGAGAGAGAGAGAGAGAGAGAGATTGAGGGGTGGTTATGCTTGCAGTAATTATACAACAGAGAATCAGCACCTCAGTCATTCGGCACTGCATGTCAGTGAATCTCCCATAAATCAATCCTCATGGGCACCGCTTCTTTGATGACACGAAAATCTGATCATGTCACTCCAGACTGCCATGTGTAAGATGTGTGCCATCGTACACATCTTGAGATCACTCAGTCACATGACATTAAAACGCCCAAGTGAATCTGATGAATCGATGGACAGTCAGTCGCCACAAACTCTCTCTGTGTGTAATTGACTATACAAGAGACGACGGTGATCAAGCCCATTAGCCGGGTCAGGACCAACAGCATCATCACATTATGCGAGGGGGGCTTCGCAGAATGTCACTGATGTATATACATCAATTTCCTGAGCCCCCTGCTTACTGTTTTACAGGGATTCTTTTGTATCTCCCCTTATTTCCCCACCCTCCGGCAACTTTAACAGATCCTATAACTTCGTGCCAAAAGCCCTATACGACAACGCACAAAAACCTGCTGAGGTCGCTTCTCAAATCGCCATTAAAAAAAAAACTCTGGGAAGCTCAAGGTGAGAGCGCTCTTGATTGTCCATATGTAAGAGGAGTAATTAGGTGCCACACATGCTGTTTTATCAGCGGCACCTAGGCCTCATGAAGCTGAATGTGTTGCCACCGGAATACCAATGCGGCCCAGTGGCACCCGAATTAATACCCAAAGAGCGGCGTCAGAGGACACGGGGGCTTGGTTTTGGAATGTCAAACTTCCAAACAGCTTTGAACTTTGTGTTGCTGCCACATAGGGGCTGACGAGCCAGACCACAGCTTGGCTTTATTTCAACTTTAAGTGAAGTGCCCTGCATATACAATAAAACCACAAGCCTTAGTCTTATGATAGGGAGGGGATAGGATCGATATAGATGGATGGGGAGACAGCAATTAAATGGCTGTATTATCTTGTATCATATTGACTAACATGCAGCAACTTGCATATTAGTTGATTAATATTCTGCTGCAACAAGATACTGTTGGGCAAGCTGTGTATAAGCTCACACCCCCACCCCACGCACGCACGCACGCACACACACACACGAACAGCACACCTTCGAAAATAGCAAATCCACAAGCTCACTGGAGCACTGGAGGCACACAGCCCATAGCCAGAGCACCCTGCACACTTCCACCCCATACTACCATTATCTATGCAACTAATTCATGTTGATCAGCTGTTTCCATTCTCCTAATTGTCGTCAATCTTTTGGTTGCCATGATTAATGAATTAATTTGCTGTTATTCACGCCAGGATAAGGATTTCCCCCCATTAACCATTATTGTGAAGAGCCTAAACCTGCGACCGGACGCTATAACATTTGTTAACACTGTGTGGTGTGACGTCGGACCACATTCGGACCTACCACTCGCCGACGAGAAAGGACTATACCAGCGACGATTACAGCGTTGGCTATAGGCCGTGGAATAAAGCTTGTTTTGACCAGATAATGCTGTCTGGGTCAAGGAATTGATGACAAAGGCAATCGAAAGAAACAGAGTGCACGCGGAATTCAAGATGGTGCGCTCCATTCACCTAGCAACCCAGGGCTATGTAATTGGATCATGAATTGATGGTGTGGGGCTGTGATACTAGAATTGCCGTAGATCTACAGCAATGACGCTAAGTGTGTTATAGTAGATCGTGATCTACTACAGTCGCTACTAGAGGTAGCAGTGAATGTAGGACAGGATGCTTTTCAAGGAATACTGGACAACTCACCCGAAGAAAAACATGTCTGCACTTTCTGGGTGAGTTGTCTCGAGGAAAGTATAGAGACAACTCACCTCATGGGTTTTCCAAACATAAATTAAATTAATGAAATAAAGCACATCCATTAAAGGATTTTTACCATAAATTTTGAACTACTGTCATTTGTTAAAGCAACATGAAATGAAATTAATTATATTTTACTGCCTCATCTAATTTACAATCAGCCAAACATTGAAAACCACGTAGAAAATGCAATACTGAATAAATAATACATTACATTAGGAAATCCCCAACCATAGCTGTTTTAAGTCCAATTTAAAAACGTATTCACCCTGGGTGAGTTGTCCTGAGCTTTTGGGTGAGTTGTCTTCTCATTCCTAGAGACATCTCACCCAAGTGGAAAAAGGGTGAGTTGTCTTGTTACCTTTTCAAGCACCTGGCAAAGAAAACATAAAAGGATGAAATATGAAGATCCAAGGTTTCTGCCCGACATCGACTGACTGGTATTATAACAGGGTCTGTTACTGTATATATTGTACCTTTCCTTTTGAGTGAGGGTGCTAATGTACTCATTTGATGTATGATATTGTATACTTGGAGCTATCGACAAGCTTGTACAACGATAAAGATGTGGATTTTACCCTCATGTGCTTTTTAGATTAATCACCTATCGAGGGTTTGGCTTGGATCCCAGGTAAGGAAGGATGGCGGTTCTTAAGTGGGATGGCTGTTTCTTTTTTATTTTTTTATTATGATTTAGTGTTTCGCCTTTTTTATTCTTGTTACCATTATTGACTCATGGAAATTGAATTGCATTTGTTTGCAATTTTTTTTTTTCTTCTTTTTTTTTAAGTTAAAGGATTAGTTCACCCAAATATGTTCCATCAATTAAACACCCCACGAAACCGAGAATTCACAGACATTGTTTTGTTGGCTGTATTATCTTGTATCATATTGACTAACATGCAGCAAGTTTCATATTAGTTGATTAATATTCTGCAACAAGATACAGTGTTGGGCAATCTGTATATAAGCTCCCACCCCCACACACACACACGCAAAAACTACAGTATGTCGCATTCCAAAGACAGAAAATTGATGACCAGCAGAGTCAGTAGGAGATTCTTATACGAATAATGGTTAATTAAGCATTTAGTAATGCTTAATTAACCATAAATCCCCCCTTGTTATAAAGTGTAATGGAGAGACTTGGACTAAGAGACAAACAGAGAGAAAGAGACAAGGGACAGATGGATGAGATGGTTTCACATCAGAGCCTGTTAAAATGTAATTTTTTGTCTGACACATATTGTGTCCTGTGCAGAAAGATACTGCTTTGCATAACGTCACAGTCGGGTAACAATCTCCAGAGTTCATCTTTTAAAATGTTTGACGTAATGAATGTCCTCTGCCGCCCTGCTGGCCAAGTGGTCCAGGCACATGCCACATAGGCTTTGGCCTGACAGCGTGTCGCGTGTTCGAGTCCCGTTCATGACGACCTTTGCTGCATGTTTCTCCCTTCTCCCTCTTTCCTGTCTCTCTTCACTTGATACTATCAATAAAAGGCAGAAAAGCCAAAAACAAATCTTTAAAATAAATAAATGAATGTCCTGGCCTAGTTTACACTTCCCCGTATGACAGTGTTATATGTTTCCATTGAAAATAGCCAATCCCTACGAACTCACATCTTGTGATGAGCTTGCAGATCTGACATGCTTGCTATTTAATGACACCAGTCTGTGGGCTTTATGAATATTCAACCAATGAAAAGTATTAAAGGAGCATTCAGTGATTTGGGTGATTTGGAAAAAAAAGAAAAAACGGTCCGCCCCGTTAACAAGCTATGCACATGCACACACTCTCTACAGTGGGGGGGGACATGCAACTTGCCAACAGCACGCGCACAAAGGTCCACCTGGTCGATCCTGATTGGAGGCAGGCCCCCCCCCTCTATCCTGATTGGATGAAGGCTGTGTCATCCACCACCAAAACCGAAACTAGTATATGGTCATCACACTCTACAGTAGGGAGGATCATCACAAAAGTGTTATTTGAATTAAGTGAAATCACAGAACATACAAGCTTTTGACTAAATAATAACTACACTGGATCCATTGGAACACAGGCTATTTTTAGTTAATTATTTTCATTTCCTGAAACGTAACAGTTTTGGACATTGGTTTTTCCGCCCCGACAGCTACATTCCAGCTGGGGGTTCCAGCTAAATGATCCGTTTGACGATCCATTTGAACACTCTCGGAGTTAAATTGAGTATTTTATTTTTGTTACAGTGTAGATTGGGGTCCCAGAGATACACAAAGTGTATTCAATGGGAGTCCGTCGGCTAATTCATACAAAGCTGGGGGAATTAAAAAAGGTTAAGAATCAGTGGTTTAATAAGTGGTTAATCTGCATAGTAGGTGGTTTGGATGGATTTGCTTCATTGTCCTTCCCTCTAAGCCAGAGCCATCAGTCTGCACCATTGTCAGTATATAGTGCCATTGTCATTGCTGTGCCTTTTCCATGCATGTGCACGTCTTCACTGTTTCAGCACTCAGGGTTGAAGAACTGGGTCAAGACTATTTTCCGTGTGTCAAATTGATGTGAAATATGAGACTGAAGCACTACAGGCCTACAGTACAATAGCTATACTCTTATTTAGGTCACAGCCCTGATTGCAATACAGGCAGAACTGTGTTTGTTTAAAACATTTCTTTCATTACTCAAGTAGGCTACGTCCACAAACACTTTCACACGCTGTGAAGATGTAAATCGTCAATTTTCGGAAGACAAAGGCATAAAATGCACGGGTTGTAAGTGTTAACCACACCAAAAAGTGTCACAAAATTGTCCTTCTGATACTATTCCAACCATTTATCAAAAGTAAATCGACCAAAGAAATAAAAAAAATAAGAACAAACAAATTTGAACAGTATAGTTCTCCGGTGGGTCTTCCTTGCAGGCTGCTGTGATTTTGTTGTTTTCCTTCAGTGCATGGACAGTGCAGCTCTAACACATGAATGGATATGATGATCTAATCAGTCGTGGAGTGATAATGTGATTAGACCCAATGTGGCCATGCTTGTTTGATGCACGAGTAAGTTATTTCAACCAATCAAATGGCTTAGTCGGATCTATACCTGTTGTATAATACTTTGTCCACCATTGATAAAAACAGACAGCACCTTCCACACGTTAATAGACGAATACATGCTGTACTACTGACAAGCCCTGGTCAGGGCCACACCGCACGGCCAACTCGGGCAGCATCAACCCGCCTCATTGGCCATCCTAGTGCCGCATCATTGGTCCCCAGCCAGGCAGGTGTCGCGTTGGCCTATAGGGGCTCACTTCACGGTCGAGCGGCGCCAATCCATCTGCTGCAAATTGACAAGCCATGAGCGGCTGTGCTGGCAGGCCCCGGCATAAATCCCCATTAGGTTGCAATGCAACCTGTCTGACTCCTCTATCGACTCTCTGCTGGCTCCCAAAAACAATAATCGATCTAATTTGTCTCTATGAGAACTAATGCAATATCAGCTGTGGATACTTTAATGTGAAAATCAGTGCCACCTACAATTAAGAAGTCTAAAGGCCTCTATAATATAGCAAGGCTACGCTGTGTCGATACCGGTTTGAGGGCATGCTCGAGCGAGTCGCAAGGTGCCAAAGCTGCAGGCTAATTTACCCTCATTAGAATTGGAAAGTATCCGTCCCATATGGCCAGAGCAGTAAAACAAACACACAAGTTCACGTATTGGAGTTCAATAATGACGATTAACAAATCCTTGCCGACACTCGGGCTCTCCTGCATTGTGGGTAGGGGGCGATCGTTCATTTTAGGGATGAAAAAGCAGTTTTATGATATGCCGGCGTTGGGACAGATTTAGTTTGGTTCCCAGTTAAGTGGAGGGGAGTTTATCTTCTTCCTATATTTACTCATATATAAATGCATGTATAGTCACTCACAAACTCACATTGCACATGCACGCACGCAGCACGCACACACGCACACACATGTATATTGTACACATAAATGAAGAGAACTGTAACAGAAGGGAAGTGAAGTTTACCTCATGGTAAGCCTTTAAGTGGGAGGAAGAGAGAAATTGTTGTTAGGTTGTTTGGGTTTTTTTAAGCTTTCTAGTTTGTTAGTGGGGCTAGTGGTGCACTGTAGAATGTCAAATCCTGACATTCAAAGGTCATTTGATTAGGTTGGCAGTTGATTTGAGACTGACATGACACGTGGTCTCATGTTTGGACGGTCAGAAGACTCGATATGTCATTAGGTGATTCGGAAGAGCCAGAGAACGGAATATCAGTCTAAACATCTGACCTCTACGATGACATTAACAGCTCCCTGTTGCCCTCATCTCAGGAAGCGGCTGTGCCGAGAGGCCTTTCAGACTGAATAATAGAGTGAAAAATGAAATTTCATGGGCTGAGAGTTGGGCTATATAGACTAGAGTTTGGATGTCGTGGCACATGCAGAGGATTATATAGGTGGTGGCTCAGGGGTAGAGTGACTGGATGGCAACCGCAAGGTTGCCGGTTTGAACCCGGGCTCCGCCAGAGTTAGTGTTGATGTGTCCTTGAGCAAGACACTTCACCCCTAATTGCTCCTGATGTGCTGGTAGGTGCCTGGCATGGTTTCCACTGCCACCAGTGTGTGAATGGGTGAATGTAATGCACAATCTACGTAAAGTGCCTCGGATAAAGGCGCTATATAAATGCACCATTTACCATTTATCCTTCTAGCCTCGGTCCCAGGCTTACTCATCTGCAAAGAGAAAAGTCTGGTCACAATATAAGGCAGAGACACTATCGGTGGATGTGACTGTCCGGACATCCGTCAGATGTATTTTGCACGGATACAATATTTCCTCGACCAATCACAACACAACACACACTCATTCACGGAGAACGTAAGTTGATTTTGCGAAGCATCAACGTACCTTCCTCGGGGCGTAACTTCGGCCAAATTCCCGCAACTTCCGCCCCCAAACAAATGATAGCTTCTCCAGCGTAGGTGTTGCCCAGCGTGCTATTATATCCTTCCCAGTTCCACTCCCTGCTGAGTGGCCAACATGTAGCAGTGAACACATGGACAGGGAGCGGCCTCCGCTGCCGTCTCTCTCCTCACTCCCAGACACCACGACCACCAGCTGGGGTCGCTGGAGAGTCCGGCCACGCCAGAGGCACCATGATATGTTGGGGTTCTGGCAACTTGTAGATATCCAACATTTTATTATTTTTAATTAATAAAATAAAATAGCCTACATCTTCTACTAACATTTTAGAGTCAAAAACTCTACTCTGACCTTGATGGAGACTTTGACTTGGATTTATTAAAAGCTACTACTACTACTACTGTACTGTCAAATCCAATTAATCCTTAACGCTGTGCAAGGCTTGTTTTGTGCGAGAGGCAAAAAATAAATAACCACTACTGTATTCTACATTAGAGCCAGTCAAAGAAATTGTGGGATTAAGAATACAGTCGGGGGGAAAAAAAGCAGAATAAAGAGATAGAGAGCTGCCTGGGATTAAGAATGCTGTCAGGAAAATGAGCGATAGAGATGCAGAGAATGTGTGCGAGAGAAGAATGGTTAAAGGTACCAGAGCCTTGGACGTCTCCTGTCCCCCTGGTGTGTTGAGTGTGAGCGCGGCTTTCCCTGACAGATATGCCTCCCCTGCTTAAAAAACTATTCTTAGGCCTGCACCTGGGAATACAGGCCTATACGCCCAGTCCCCCCCCATGGAGAACTATTGCCTTCTAAATGAGATGCCACAGAAAATTACCTTTGTGGAGGTATAAACAGCAAGGAGACGACTGGCATCTCCCTGGAAGTGTATGGCAGGGACGTGCACAGAGTGTTCAACAGGGGCTGAAATCCTGTTAAGAGGGCACTTTTGGATGAAAAAAATAGCGAAAAAGCTCTCAATGCGTCACAGTGCGACGCGTTGAGTGTTGTAGAGCTGCTGTTTTCGGGGCGCAACAACCCAGCACTTTAAACTATAGTGAGATGCAGGTGTACGACATGGACATTTCTAAACAAATTTGTTCAACACAAAACACTGCATGTGTTCAAGTTCAGGAGACCTCGGGAAAAAAAGCAATTCTCCTGAATGCTGCCATGGAAAGTATAGTGGCATTTCTTTTGCATTTCTTTCACCATAATAAATGCTGCATTCATGGTCCGGACAAAGTGGAAAGGGTAGTTGTTTTACAGACGGGTAAAAGGGCAGGGGCTGAAGCCCCCTTTGGTGTCTATGTGTGCACGTCCCATGGTGTGTGGAGGCCGGGGGCGGGGGTGGGCAAGTATAATGGGAGAGAACGAGAGATGTAGTGCATCATAAGTTAAGAGCCACAGTCGGAAGGATGAGTGCGGTGTATTTGTGCCGTCGTATGCATGTGCAGAGCCTGTGCTCGCTATAGACGCAAGAAGGATCGCCGGCGTCACACTGTAGATGATTCAAGGTGTGGGTGTATGAAAATTAATGTCGGTTTGGAAATGCAATGCCGGATGCCCATTGAATCACAAAACATAAAAGACGACCAATGCAAGGATGCGTAATAAATAAAATTAGATATACAACTACAACATTACACTATGTCTACGACTATGTTGTAGACAGATGCATTCAATATTGCATAGATCCTAATCCTCTGCCAACATCTGTTACGCCGGAATTTAATTTGCAGCCACTCAAATGTGAGTGTTTGCTTCATGAAAATGAGGATTCAAATATGGTTTCCGCGTTTGTTGCTAGCAGTAACTGACACTAGAGTTAGCCAATTTCTAAAATGCAGTTGCAGTTATACAGAAACTCTTTAAAACCAGACGTTTAGTTTGTCCTATGAAGACTGCGGGGTATAGTCTCGGGTAGAGAAAATAAGGACAAAGTGTGCAGGTTAGATTTAAGAAAGGTTTATGGATGAATGAGTGTGTGTTTCAGACTGGGGGTTGGCTGATTTAATCAGACCGCACGCTAAACATTTACATACACATCTCAAACCAGATTAGGATCCAGCGAGAGCGCCGCTGACACCCTGGACAGTGTCCAGGCCAGGAGACGAGACACAATCGCCACAGCATGCATTCCTAACGAGGCAGTGGTGGAAAGTAGACCAAGTGCATTTACTGAAGTAGGCCTACAAGTTTGAGGTATTTGTATTTTACTTGAATATTCACCATTTCCATACATGAAGCATCAGCGTTAGTTCATGCAAGGGCACGGGAGTCGCAGAAGCTCAGTCAGTCTGCTGATTGCTAAAGATAATAATGTTCTGATTACAGAACAGTATTCTGTAATTACAAGAATAATAGAGAATCATCACCAGGCTAACAGATTAAAATAATGAGTGGTCACTCTTCGGGGAATAGTTCCACGTGCATCTTTAAGACTCAGTCGCTTCTTTGTCTTTGCCATCCCCGGGTCAAGGGAGGTCAACCTTTTTGTTTCACAATCAGTATCTCAATCATGTGTACCAATTATGCCAATCATGTAGTATCCAATAGTAATCGTGTTTTCATGCTGTCTGATTTTTGTTTCCCACAGCATCAGGAGTTAGGAAGTCATGCAAAAATTAAACATGTCGTTTTGCAAGTCTTGTCACAGTCAGGCAGAACGGGGGCGGGGCACATGGACACGTGGGTGTTGTGCTGAATTCTGAAGTATCTGAAACGGCCAGATTGTCGTCGAAAAGTTACGCTCGAAGCCAAGTAAAGCAAAATCGGGAAACGTACCGTTATCATAATAGCACTCGCCAATTGTGCTAATGTCCTGTCTATTCCAGGCAGAGAATCTGGCATCTATCTCTTAGCAGGTGTAAACAGCTTGCTGTTGCATATATAGGTGTTAATGGGTAGTGTGTTCCAACGCAGGTGCTGTTTCATCTATACTGCCAGATCCTCACGGTGGATATGACGATCAAACTGCTCTAGTAGTACATTTCTATTCCTAACCTTCACTTGTTGTAAGAGACTATTTCTATATTTCTGTAATGATACTTTTACTTAAAGTGAAGATATGGAAGCGCTGCAGGGATCAGTTAGTGGCTCTTGGTGGTGATACAGGTAGAATCATAGACAAAACAGGTTGTTTTTCTCCAAGTTGTATACTGCTTTACTCCAAAGGCGTTTGATGCAGACTTGTAAAGAAAAAATAAATCCAAGGCAAAGAAAATATTGTATTGATGATCAAGGCAAATAAAGGACCTACGCGTTTCGACCACAATGGTCTTCGTCATACATCAGTCTGCATCATACACCTTTGGAGTAAGCAGTATACAACTTGGAGAAAAATAATCTTTTTTTGACTTTTACTTAAAGGTTTCATGACATTAAGTTTAATTTATTTTTATTTTTCAACCTCAATTACACACCCTGCACACAACCTGAACTTTAGTTTGAACATGCAGTGGATTTTCTGTGGTCTGAGCATTTCTCTGTGTGTTCTGAAGCCGTTTGAGCTGCAATGAAAACAGTCAAACGGGCCAATCACCATGCAGTGACATCTGCTGAGCAAATTGAAAACTCCCATATATGGGATCTGTGTACTCTGATCTCATAGTCCACAGGCAAATCAGAGCACTTGTTTGAGCCAGACCACAGAACATTTACTGGAGCATTCAGTGATTTGGGTGATTTGGAAAAAAAAAAAACGGTCCACACCGGTAACAAGATATGAGCATGCACACGCTCTACAGTGGGGGGGGGACACAGCAGGCCAACAGCATGCGCACCAAGGCCCGCCCCGCTCGATCGTGATTGGAGGAAGGCCTCCTCTATATTGATTGGATGAAGGCTTTGTCTCCCACCACCAAAACTGAAACTAGGGTTTTTTTTTACCCCTGCGGTTCACTGGGGACAGGGAGGAACTAATTATATGGTCAGCACACTCTACAGTAGGGAGGATTATCACAAGCAAAAACAAAACAAAAAAAGTGATATTTGAATTAAGTGAAATCACTGAATATACCTTTAAAAGTCCAGGTTTTCTTTTAGGTGCAATTGAGTTCAGAAAACCTACAAAAAACGTATACATGTCACAATCCCTTTATAGTAAAAAGTGTGAGTATTTTTTTTCCACCACCGGTTAAAGGGATGCATCCTCTATGGACCCATAATAATCCCCTTCCACTCCACACCCAGGGCATGGTTTCAACTAATGGGCTTTTATATTGGCACAATGAATGTAGAGGTCAAATAAATAAAGAAGAGGCGCGCCAGGCAGTCAGTGCAAAATCACTCATCTGCAGTTCATTTGAAACAAACAAAAGGAAAATGTTTTAACTCCCCACTCTCGTGTCAAGGTCGCTC
>OOFJ01108703.1:5968-18979 GCA_900323375.1 Benthosema glaciale
GAGCCTACATCCTGTTTCTGTAGCCATGAGGCCCATACGTCAGGAGCCTACATCCTGTTTCTGTAGCCATGAGGCCCATAGGTCAGGAGCCTACATCCTGTTTCTGTAGCCATGAGGCCCATACGTCAGGAGCCTATCTCCTGTGTTCCTGCCCACCGCCATGGAAAGTAGCGGTTTGAATCCTGAATCCTCTGCGGTGCCTCCGGCTTGGCCGGGCATCCATACAGACGGACTTGATTCACATCACATGTATCAGAGAAGACACGTGATTGACATCGCTCTCACTTGGACCAACTGTAGGGGGTAGCAGACAAAGGGGACTATAATACACAGGAATAATATTAAAATTGGGATGGTCGAGAAGAACAAATACAGCATGGCAAAGCACACAATACAACTACTTTCCTAATATTACACAGTGCCTATACTGTACAGGTGTCTGAACACTTAATTGTGCGTTAGGTTTTTGTAAAAAAGACATAAGGTCTCTCCCGAGGCTACTGACAAACACGCATTCATTTCAAGTCAAGCACAAACATCCATGATGTCTCCCATTAGCAACTAGTGACACAAAACAAAATCCCTATTTCAGGGCCAGGGACTGGAGTGAAGACGTCCAATGACAGGTGACAGACAGCCAACAGCGAGACGGGACAAGCACAGGACGACAGGCGCCATGCATCGGCGTCAATGAATGGAGTGGCTTACTGTCGGTATCAGCCGGTAACGCGTGGGAGTCTATCCCCCGTTACAGTGCGCTAGACCTCTGGGAGCAGCGGATTCTACCGAAAATCAAGCGATTATTCCCAGTAGGTTACTTATCAAGCCAAGCTTTTTCTGTCGCCTGGTCATGCTGCGAGCCGACTGAGTTGATAAGCGTCCTTCAGACGTTCAGTGACGTGAACCACAAACTGGAGCAAAGCGACCGATTTCAATTCCACACTCAAATGCGAGAAGCTTTTTTTTTTCTTTTTCTTAAGAGACACGGTAATAATACTCACACCACCACCTCCGATGCAGAGGTGTTGTAAGTAGTACGTTAATATGATGGCCACGGAGGCGAATGGTTTCACTGATAACATTATGGTAGCATCCAAATAAAGTTTTCGTGCTACTAAAGTCAGTGTTAGAAACGGTAATGTGACTTCTGTTGAAAGCGCAACACGTTAAATTCATTCAGGTAGTCTTAACACACTCTCACAGACAAGATGTCCTGCTCCAATTACGGTACGTCATTGAGTGACAGTAGTGGAGGCTTTACTTGCGACTTGAGACTTAACAGCTACCAAAGATCCAGTCAGGACCTACAGTAAAACTTCACTACTACATGGGCCAGTGGATTAGCCAATATACAGGCCATTAGGACTCTTTACCATTAGGTTGTACAAGAAAAACCACACAGTCCAAATCGACATGACATTATACATCTTCGTAGAACTATGGAGTGATAATGGAGTTGTACAAACATATTAATCTTATTCAATCGTTTTGGATGGAGTGAATTGAATCATTTTGGATGGAGTGAATTAAAATGTTAGAGACACACATGAACAGAAACACAGGAGTGTGAGGTGCGAGCTAGTGTAGGAGCGTGCGTGCGTGCGTGTGTGTATGCGTGCGCACGAGGCAGGAGTGAACAGAATGTACAACAAAGCCTGGAGAATTAGAACCGAACCAACAATTGCTGCCAACATTACCAATCTGCTGCCTAGAACAGCGACAGCGTTGAGTGCAGACAAAAACGATGCCAGTGATGTGGATTTGTGCGTGTTTGGTGTGTAGTACGTTGGTAGAACTCTGTTTTGCCAAACCGTTGTCGGTTTCACAGTAATCTTCATCTCTGTGTGTGTGTGTGTGTGTGTGTGTGTGTGTGTGTGTGTGTGTGTGTGTGTGTGTGTGTGTGTGTGTGCATGCGTATGTGTGTGCATGGTTGAAAATTCAGGCGAGTCTGGAGCCATCTGGGCAACACTGGGCACATATTGATGCACAATAACCATGGATTGCCAGGTAGGCCTGGGCTGCACCTCAATGTGTGTGGTTTGTGTGCAGCATTATCTATTAGGCTACTTTTTCATCATCATCATCATCATTCAGCAAACTATAATGGCATACACTTGATTTATACTCTGTTGTGTGATGGTGTCGTGACATGTTGTGAGTTTGTAGATCTGCTATTTCCGGTGAGCAACACCATCGTGGTAGGATCATGCAATGTGGTAAATTGAATTGACCTAACCCCAACAACCAATATTATTAATGCTGTCTAAAATTCAACAAGACAATTAATCAGACCTCCAGCAAGCCTTCCAAGCGAGCTGTCCCAGGCGCAGTGTGCATGGGGGATCGGGTGGCTCTGGTGAGATCCAGGCACATGCCACTGTAGGTGTCCACTCCTGGATGGACCATGTTGCCATAGTAACCTGCACCTAGACAGTGGAGAGACCAACATCAGGTATTGTAGCTAAGGAGGGAAAGCCGGAACAGAACACTTTTTAAGGAGGCAGAATGACAGGCAGAAATGTTTGTGGCTTCAGAAAATAATCATTTGATTGGCATATGTAGGAGCACTTCATTATGTAAATGCATTCATATCTCGTGTTTACCCCTGCAATGGTCAAGACACACACACACGCACGCACGCACGCACTATGGTAGTTTTGCTATTGTTGCTGTGCCAGAGAGAGAGAGAGAGAGAGAGAGAGAGAGAGACAGAGAGAGGAGAATACTGAGGTAGATTACCTTAACCTTTTGTGATGTCTTGGTGAGGAAGGGTTGGGGGCATGTTGGTGCTTATGAATCTATAATGAGTTCAATGTGATGGTGTGTGTGCGTGTGTGTGTGTATGCATGCATGCGTGCGTCTCCTATAGGTCTATAAGGCAAGGAAGGAAGGAAAGGTCACAACCCAGGGGAGGCACCAACACACCTGGACCATGTGCGTGCTTGTTTTCTAGTATTATCTTACTATCTGTCTATGTTTGTCTATCTGTCTATCTGACTGTCTATTTGACTATCTGTCGATCTACCTACCTACCTACCTACCTACCTACCTACCTACCTACCCAGCCATCTATCCAATAAACATCATCATTTATTTAATGATTGTGTTTTTGGTGAACATTAGAACATATAACCTACTTATTATACCTGTATTTATGAAGACATTTAAAGGCTGAGCGCTACTTTATAGTGAGAGGGGACAAAATTCAAACAGGGAATATCAAATTATATTAACAGTCAGTTAAGATTCAGTAAACAATGAAATGACCCAGACTTGATTTTTGATTGATTTTCAGCAACAGCAACATTAGCTTGTTTTGCCTTCTATCTTTATTCACGTCACCTGCATTTTATTCCTGCGTGTTATGTCTTCATAGGAAAATTCACAAAGTAAGTAATTATAACAACACTAGCATGACATTGGACATTTTTGAGTCACTACAATAAGTAATACAAGTATCACACACAATAGACTCAACAGATAATAATGAATTATGTTGCTGATACGGTGACATGGTTTTATGGTCTATCAACGGCTGACTGACTCACTTGTTTAGGGTTGATCATTGTACAGTACACTATCAAAGGTATGGTTGAGAAATATTATTCATACATTATTACTCAAGCAAAGGTAGTATACGCACTTTTTAACATTTCCTGTTAAAAAGTGGATTTCCAATTCGAGTTGAGTTGATTGTTAAGACTAGGGAGATGCATTTTTTGTCTGCATGTCGGTCCAGCTCTGGGGTCCTTTGTTCCAGCTGCCAGAGCAGATTTAGGCGTCTGTACGGAGGCCTGTCAGAAACAGGCTTATCTCTTTGGGGCCTCCTCCAACACAATGACCCATTTAGATCCTCACAGAGAGAGTGAAATCTTCATTATACACCTCTTGAAAGAGAAACAGACCACTGCTCTTTTAAAGTACCGAATTGACAGGAGACGGGTGTTTTTTTGGTTCAGTTGCAATTAAATAAACAGAACAGGAATGAATTACCCCATACAGTGGACACTTGATTACATGTGCCATATGTTAAGATCTTGGTTTTCTGGTCTTATAAACTGTACATTCATAAATAAACGTTAATGTTGACTCGTCTCTAAGTCTACTAGTCTAGGGTAGTCCCCTACTCCCCCTACTAATTCTAAGATTATTTGACATTAAGGAAAAGAGAGACCACAGCATCAATGTAAGAGGTCTCCAACCCATCCATCCAACCAACCAACCCATGATGATCCATCCGTCCATGGATAGATGCATCCATCCATCCATCTGCTGTGCTGGCCATTCTCAGCCATGGCTGTAGCAAAGGAGTGTCAGTATATCTGCCATGGCATCCTGCTGATGTGTATTGTGATGGGGTTGAATACACCAGCTAGCAATATGGCCTCTACCAATACTGGATTAGCCACAGTGGATTAGCTGGCTGCCCTCCTGCTGCTTATTCAAATATTGTTTCACGTATTGTCAAAATAGGGGAGAGCTCTGGCCCTGTAGCCATGCAGCAAGCTGGAGAATATTCTCAAAGAGAGAGGGAGAGAGAAAAGAAAATGTCTTTGCGTCCATCTCGCCACAAAAGCACCCGATTAAAAATGTCAGTGTACGTGGAATTTGGACCGTAGAAGGTCGGGAGAAAATGTCGATGGGTTCTGAGGCGATCTGTAGCCTCAAACAAGGGGAAAAGAAGGGTGGATGGAGGATGCGATGGAAAACTCAAGCAAGGCCAAAATCAGGGATGAAAGCGTGTCTTGATCTTTGATACGATGTGTATTCTTTTTTCCACCCTTCTCTCTCTCTCTCTCTCTCTCTCTCACACACACACACACACACACACACTTGGGAGTCAAAGCAATTGATGTGCTGCCTTTGATGGCCAAGAGAGGCCTTAAAAGCCAAAAGGACCATGATGAAAGGATGGAGCAAAAGAAAGGGGGAAAAAAAGAGAAAATGTGTTATTAGTGGGAATGGCAAAACATGATAAATGGGACGAAGTGATTAAAAAAAAAAAAAAACAGACAACGGGGCGTAGGAGGTTGACGGTTGTAGCGGCAGCGGAGAAGAGGTGGAGGTAGACGGGGAGGTCTTACCGTGCTAGTCCGGTGACAGAGGTGGCTGGTGGTGGCTTGGTGGCTCCAGTGTGTCAAGGTGATGATGGTCCTGAGAAAGCAGGTGCGGCAAACGTGGCCGGATCGCGGACAGGGTTCATCCTGATGACGCAGCGGCCTGGACACTGGTGGACGTCCCATAGTGGAAGCGGTCGCCATCTTTGTCCTGTCCCGTTGTTGTCTTGGATATCCTCTCCTCCCTCCTCTTCATCCCTCCCTCTCCCCTTTGATCATCCCTCCCTGCCTTGCTCTCTGTCGTATGACATCATCACGCAGCGGTATCGACAAGCATCAAAGGAACCTCTGTTGAGGAGTGCGTGCACCGTCTATGTGTACATATGAAAATTGAATAAATATAGGACATGAAAAGTGTCCTCCCCATCCACTGCTCTCAGTACGGTTGGATTATTAGCGCTACAGAAACTATACACGTCGCAAATGCACACCCACACGCCACCCATCTCCAAGCGGGCGACCAGAAGCCCCCTGCTGTGCGTGGGGTGTTTGATGTTGCCCTCAACCGCTGTGTTTAGGCAAATTTAGACCACTGCTGTAAATAAAATAAAGTCTTCTGTGTGAACTTGCCTGGATGAAATAAGAAGCAATCATCTTGTCTCTTTCAGTGAAGCGTCCACTGCATCCCTCTCTTATTTTGCTCTGACTCATGTTGTTCACTCCACTTTTCTTCTCTGGTACTTCAGACAGCTGGTCCTCTCTACCATCCCCAATCCTGTTAATGTTGTATATCCTTTTGTGTAGCCAGTCTGTGTTTCATACATCTGACAATTACTAAGTGTCACATTCATGTTCACAGTCTGGTATGACAGCTGAGCTGACTCTACCGCAAGAACAATAGTATAGTGGAATATACTAATATTAATTGTAATTGAGTAGGATTCTGAAATAATGGAATAGAATAAAGATTAGTATAATAATTCATGATTAGTATAATTAATTACTGATTCTGTTTCTTTCCTAAGTCACCCACAGTGCACCTTAAATACGGTACATGAACAATGTCACAAACATTTATTGTTCCCTCTGATGAGTCATGACAGCATGCTATTCAAACATATATATTTTAGACATTACATCAAAGACTGCTGATGTTCCCTAAATTAATAATTTAATTTATACTATTATAATAGGGGTGTCCATAGTTCTGTTCTCAGCCTTACAAGAACACGGTCACACAATAGTGGCAGAAACACTAGTTCATTAAAGAGACACAGAAAAAACAGATGGTGCAGTTATAGGTAAAACACTATTTTTAGTGTCAGTTATAGCGCCACCATGAGGCTGAGTTGAAAATTGTCCAGTGGCATTTCTTCCTTGGCCTAGTGGGAATGTGCATGCAACATTTCACAGAAATCACACGATGTGTTCATGATTTGCGGCATTTTGTTTGAAACAGAGCACTAATGCGAACTTTGGAAGCCAATCGTAGCCAATCAGGATGGAGTCTGAATAATCTGAATTACCTGTTTTGTTGAGAGACTACCAATTTGCGTGAAGAGTCACACAGCTGGTGCCCCAGTTCCACCTATAACCTCTTCTCCTGTCCTCTTTTCTGTCCTTCTGTTCAACTTCCCAAAATACTATCCTTCTGGCTGTTCGGCCCTCACATTTCCTCTTCTGACTAATTGTCAAGGTTCTTCATTCAGATCACATTATGCTAAAATGTTTCTCTCTGTGCCAAAGCCATACAATCTCCATTGATATGGAAAGTACTGCAGGCACAGCTAGGTTTATACAAGTGATTTAAATGAATGAGTGAGCTTTTCGTGTATATACTACTTAATTTGTGCTAAAGCTTCTTGCAGCCACTTTCCATCTTGCTGCTTATTACTCCATCTTTCAAAATGTATATTTTTATTTTATACATTTTATTGCTTTGCTTTCTAAAACCAGCCTCATTCTCTACTGTTGTTTTCTGCCTTCTCCAATCCATATTCCAAACTAAACGTAAACAATAATTGTCTCCACCAGTCCGAAGTCATGGGGAGAGAGTATGTTTTGTTTATATTCACCACAACAAACACCTTTTACCAGCTATATTAAGAAAACTAATTTCACAACATTAGTGGCTCTATTACAACATTTCCAGTAAATCTCTTGCCATCCCAATCAACCAAATCCATCAAGAGGATACTTCCCATTCTGCAGGAATGTTTGCAATCTACAGTATGAGCAATTTGTGTGTACCTGTGGATTTGTCTGGGTAACAGCTAATAGTGGCAAGCTGACAGGCTATAGATGAGGGTTGACAATAATTTTACATTTATTACTGAATCCTATTCTCTCTGTGTGTGTGTGTGTGTGTGTGTGTGTGTGTGTGTGTGTGTGTGTGTGCACACATACTGTACAAGCACCATTCACCAATATTGTGAAGTGAGTGTGAGTGTCCAGATTTGTTGAATAATCACAATAGGACGATATGATTCAAGTTAAATGTCAGTGATATTACACACATTCGCTAATTTGTGCTGAGATTGCCACTTGTAGGTACATGACCGCTTATTCTGTCAGAGTTCAAGTCCAGGGATATAAATATATAAGAAATGGCAGGTATAGAATAGGCATTTGATTAACGTACAGAAGGTCACAATAAAGTCCTTCCCCTGCAGTGATGCTGATAATAACACATCTTGTGGGAGATGACGGAGCGATAATCCTACTGTGATTACTAAAGCCTATCTGAATGAAATGCAACTGCTGGCATCCACTTATGGTCTGGGGCTCAAATAAAAGCCTGGTATTCTGACCCCAGGCTATAGTTGTCATTCTAAAGTGAGTGTGAATTCTACAGACACAGGCTGAAGCCAACGTTTTGGTAAGGGGAGACAAATGAGACCCTGGAGAGCACTACTTAACCATTCATAAAGGTCAGATATGGAGCTAGTGCATTGGATGCTAATTCTGACCCCTGGGACCGTGCGCCTGTGGATGTCATTGTTTCACAGGCCGGTGACATTTAAGACCTGAACGAGTGTACAGTGTGTGTGGACGGCACGCGCATGTGTGTTATGGGAAAAGGTTTTTTTTAAAGTGAAACATCCCTTCAAAATAAATTCACCATAAAAAGTTGGTGAATTGCACACACAACCCCCTGGCCTATAAGCAATATAGTGTTGTCATAATGCAGTATTATATCATTATCATGATACCATAAATGAGTCGTTATGGAGGTTGGCTTCACACAGGTCACACTGATTGGGGGACATGAAATGGAGTGGCAATCTAATTTGTGAGTTTTATAGGAGCATAGCAGATAATGGTCGGTTAGCGGAGACCTGATAATTTGACTCTAATGAGCACTGAATGCATTACTTAATGTAGAATGTGCCCTGTGTATGGTGAGACCTTTCTTAGTTTGCACCAAAATTTAATGATGTCTGTCATCTCTCTACAATAAGGCTCAATCTTGTTTATGTGGTTGGGCACCTCATTTGTAGTAAATTTGTGACACTCTTTGCATAAGTTCATTGCACCATGTTGAGAAACCTACACAGGTCCGTTTTCTTTTTTTTTAAAAGATCATATTTTTAATGTGTACTATGCACTGGACGACATTTGCATCTGTCACAAAACATGCCATTTCTCTCCCGACTCATAGGGGTCACATTCTACTGTACTTATTATAAAAAATTAACAACAAAGATAGTCAAACACACAGGCAACTTTAATTACGCTGTAATTATGAAAACACTTCTACAAAAAATAAAACAAATGCTAAACAGTTTGTCCATTTGACTTGGAGAATATCACAACAAATACACCAGTTAATCCAACCTAAGCATAAAAAAAAAAACAATCCTTAAAATGAACGGTAAATCTAAAACTCTGAAAAAGGAGAAAGGAATAACTACACAACAAAATGATGCCGCATGTAATGCCGACTTGCTTATTAAGGAGTTAACAAAGACCAAATATTACATCTCCATGATGTAACCAAAAGGTGGTTTAACCACATGAATTTGGTGTCCCTATTCTTCAACAGAAACGGTTGAACGTGACGAAAATAGCCAGTCTAGTGACAGTCTACAAGCTCACAACATGCTGTGCTGCAAACTTGTAAATCAGGGGGATTTGGTTAAAATCAAACTCATGATATGACATTACGCTGTTCTGTCTGATCCCGACAGACCTATTGTTCCTCTTCTTTACTATCCTTTGCTTCTTGGACAGTCTTTGGCACATTGACTTCTTCACTTGCGGTCTTCTCTAGTTGCTCTGGCACCACGGTTTCGTTTTTCTCTTTCTGGTCGGTCGTTTCCACGTCCTTTTTCGCGGTGGCTACGTCAGGTTTGGATACTTCCTCTTTCAACACTTCTTGGACGTTGTACTTCCTATACAATGTATAGTCGTGGACGACACTGACACAGCACACTGTCTTGATGACCTCCACAATGATGGTGAGCTCTGGGTTGGTCAGGTCAACCTTATTCTTTGGGTTGAGCTTCCCCACCAGACCTGGATGAGGAGTCCATTTAAAGAAGGAATTTGAAAGTGTCCCGCTGTGAAGACAATTTTAAAAAAGTGCACTTTTCTTTGATGAATGTAAGTGCTTGTAAGACATTGGGCACGCTTGAGTCATCAAAGATTTTATAGTATAATGGGAAGAGCCTGTTCTGGCCCTAGTTTGTGAGCCCATTCTAACTAGACCCAATACTTTAATGATATAATTAATTAAAATGAAAGTGCTATATAAGAATCGAATATTTGTGCTCAAATAGAGCATTTAGGGACCACTGTTAATCACTTCCAAGACCCCTGAGAAGTGACTTACTTTTACAAAGTGCATTGGACATAAACGCTTGCGAGATGCTGAGATGTGCCCTGTGCAGTGTACCTGCTATTGATTTGATGATCTCCTCTCTGTTGTTGTGGCTGCTGTTTCGGGCCTTGAAGGCAATCTGGTAGGTGGCGTGGCTGGGTGTTTTGAACCAGGGCTCGAGGAAAGTAACAAGGTATTTATCCATGTCTTCCTGGAAGGCCTTGCATGTTCCGCTCACCTAGAGATCAGTCAGTGAGAGAGAAATTACAATAAGATATGTCAAAATTGTCCACTTTGTGGTTCTACAAGAAACATTCTGCTACAATCAATTTCTTTTCTGCATCATGCAATATTGAAACGGCAAAATCTTAACTGCTCGGTTTTGTCATATTAACAAAGTTGAGTTTGTAATAATTAATTTCAGTCTCTTACAGGAAGCATCCGGAGGATAACACGGGACTTTTTCTTCTTGGTGGTGTGTAGGTCAGACAGGATATGATGCACCAACTTGTCAGGTTCTGGAAGGACAAATAGAGCAGTCTTTTCACTTTTCTCGCCAACAATTTAAGCCATTAAGACCTGAGGTAAGGGTTTCTAGGGTTTGCCGGTATAACAGCATAACATTCTTTGTAATCTTTTTAATAAATATTTGAAGTTTTTCAGAAAACTTTTTTTTCCAGAAAATTTAGAAGGCGTTTTTATTATCAAGTAAGTCACGTCATGTCATATGAGGGTACCTACTGAACTGTGAGGTAGTATGAGAATTCATAAAATCACGTACCCAAATTGTGAGTCCTGATGAAGATGACATTGTTTGCACCACTGTCCAACGCATGGAAACGCCTCTGCTGCTTCCCTTTGGGTGCCTTCAGCTGAGCCACTTCCTTTTTCAACGCTGCCTCAACATCATCTTCATCACACTCTTCTTCACTGCTACTCCCATCGTTAAACTGTGATCACAAGAGTTTATGAACTAGGTGACATCCAATTTCAATTCAATTCAAAGGAGCTTTATTGGCATGGAAAACAAACGTTTACATTGCCAAAGCATGTGTCACAAATACAATAAAAACAGTTCAGAATGGGGAAAGTATATACAGTTGGAGGGGGTACAGCGTTTTGTAAACAGTTATGTCACATTACATTGTTGTGTACATGTTATAACAGGGTATAGAGCTTCTACTTTTTTTTTTTTAAAACGACATCCACAGTGTTTATTTGCAACCCTGGTCCCTGACTGAACCTGAGTGTACACTTGGCTCCATTTGCAGTGCTCAGTTAAATTAACAATGCATCCACAGGCAGTGGGTATTTCTACCCGGGTAGACGTACCTTCTCTGGCCCGTGGAGCTGGTCAGCATATTCATTGAGCAGATTGAACGCCTCGGCGGTGCATTTCCTCTCGTTCATGTTGCAGGTGATGAGGATCCCCTGCATGCCCACTTGGAGCTCCCTGGAGCCCCCCCTGTACCGCTTACCGTGGCCGCCGCCGCCATAGCTTTTCTTACCGCGTTTTCTCGACTCCTTCTGCACATCGGACATTGTGTCAGTCAAAATTGGGACGCGAATGTGACAAAATACGAACACAGGCGCAGCCAAAACCCTGGCCAGGGACTGACTGACTGGCTACAGTGTGTGTGTGGTTCTACTTGTTTTGGCTAGTTGCTCGTGGACTCACGTTATCGAAACAGCTGTTTTCGTTGTCTAATGAGCAGTTAACAGTCAAAGCCAATGAAGTAACTACAGCATTCGTGAAACACTTACTAAATCTTACAACCAAGCTAGGTTGCTAAGCTGATGAAACAAACAGCATTTCAAGTCGCACATTCATTCACTACACATGATGTAAAGTAAACACGCTGGGAGGGAGGGAGCGCGCTGTAGCATGCAGGGCGTGATTATGAACCCCACCGCAGTTCTAGGAAAGCCCCGCTGTGATTGGCCAGCACGCCTCTAGCGTCTCTTCTTCTCTCAGTTTATTGGCGGATCGCAACCAACGTAAAGGTGCATACCGCCACCTACTGTTACAAGAGTGCGCACCATCATATAATTTTTCAAAGGTGAGCTTTTTTGTTATTTTATGTTCTGCTGCCTACAACTACTCAAATGTAGCTGTATAAAAATTGTGTGGCACATGGCTGCCTCCCTGGCTCCCTCAGGTCGCGATCCCGACTTGTGGCCTCATTTTGTAACTACCATTTCTTTGAATATTTACTAAAAATAAATCTATATTTGTAGGCCAGGAGTCCTGCAGCTGCGATGGATCTTGAGTTCATCTTGAGTTCTAAATCTTTAAATTCATTGATTTGATTTATTTATTTGTTGATATTTCTAGAGACATATTCTGTTTATTTATTTATTTTATTAACTGAAAGTCTGAGAAGCCCTGGCACATTCATTTCACCCTTTTACTGTTAAAGATGGAGTGCCATGATTTTTGTACTTTTTCTGTTTTGCATGTGTCTATGGAGTTAACATTACCCTAATACACCCCCAGGTGTGGTTATAATATTCAAATATGTGTTCCCTGTGCCTTTGAGTCAAAAGGCCCAATCGAAATAACACCATTTTAGTGACATCACAACCCGTAACCCCTACCAAAATATCATACAAGAACAGCTGTGGGGAAGGTTTAAGTTCAGGTGGGCGGTGCTAAGGTGAAAACCATGCATACCTAATGAAATGGTGGGTGTGGCCACATAAAAACATAATTTTAACACTTTCTATACACTTTTTTGAAATAAATCTGCCTCCTAGTATAATCATAGTACCTGATGATCATGTTTTAGGAGGGAAAAAAATCACGGCACTCCATCTTTAATTATTTGTCTCACCTTGTGCCCAAACTGCACATTCTTCTTTGAAATGTATGTAGATCAGAATTCCTGTTGTTTTTCCACCACGTATTTCTATTTGCTCTGTTTCGTCTAACTTTTCTAAAACGATGAATGTGAATATAGTTTTGACCACTGGCTAAAACATAATTTAAATGTATACATACTACCCAGGGAAGATGTCATTAGTCATTAGTTTATGAATTATGATACATTTTTCTCTAGATAATTTGTGTAGTTACACCAGTCTGTGTAGCCTATATTGATGACCCCCCCCCCCCCCCCTTCACTCCCTAAA
>OOFJ01108733.1:3319-14461 GCA_900323375.1 Benthosema glaciale
GAGGGAGGGAGAGAGAGAGAGAGAGAGAGAGAGAGAGAGAGAGAGAGAGAGAGAGAGAGAGAGAGAGTGAGAGAAATGAATGAGAGAGTGACCTATCAATCTGCAGCTCTTTACAAAACAGAATCCCAGAGATGCCTTCACGGAGACGGGGAAGTACTGTAACTGACAGACTGACAGGAAGAGAGAGCATATATTATTGTAGAGGAACACTTCCAATTAAAATATCCATGCATTGCATCAACAATGATAATTAAATACATTATGACTTCTCATGTTGTGTTTAGGTGCCTACCGTATGTCTAGAGGTGATATCTTATGTGCTTATATGAAATGTTGTGGTATGTTTTATGTGGCTATAGTGTCTTGTGTTGTCGGTGGAAAAAATGAAAAATCTCTCAAAAAGAAATAAAAACATTATGTATTGGATATATGAGAAACACTCCATCTCCCCTCACTTCTGCAGCTGCTGTTGACCTGCTCTTGAGCAAGGCACACCTGCAGTAGCTCCAGTAGAGCAACACAGTGTAGTTATTTTTGGACTGCTCCCAAGTGTATGAATTGATAATTGTGTGAGGGTGAAGCAAGGTGTTGCTTAACAACAGCAGCATGCATGCTTCTCAGTCTAACAGAAACAGCATATTTATGAGACACATGATGTCTCGCATAGGGAAACACTGCCATCTCAAGGTAGCAGGAAAACATGGTAGGCAGCTAGTAAAGCAAAATGCATTGAAATGGATGTGCGCGCGTCTTTACTTTGTTGAATAAAAAAGAATAAAGTAGAAGCCCCACAAAATAGTGGACAAAACATAGGCTACTAGACGACACAACTGACAAACAGGCATGCTGTTTGAGCTCTGTTCATAGGCTGTACTGAGTGAAACAGTTAATTGTGCGCAACGTAGGCACCTCATTAAGGCGCACACAATCATGCTAATCCCATACAATACATAAACAATGCACCGACGAAAATGAGTGCTTGTTTTCTAGCGTCCCTTTTAATTTCACCGGCCACTTAACACACATGCAGAGCATGTCCCTGCTGATGACTCAATGGGTAATCGGCTTCTTAATGACTCCTGGTAATTAAAACTAAATTGGTATTCATGTTATCAACTTAAAACCGGTGCAGTACACCTGCTGTAGCCATGGTGACAACAGCAGCAAACAGGCTGGAATAATAATAGCCTTAACTTCATGTGAGGAAGGAACTGACAGAATGCTGAGTTGATGTGGGAGTAGAAAGAGAAGAACCATACATACCAAACTGCTAGGACAATGCACTCTCTGTGCATTTTAAGTTTATTTTTATATATAAAAAAATGTCATACCGTCTACTTTTTCAATTAAACAAAACAACAAATTTCACCACCACGATAACCATTCCACTTCTCTAAATACAGTGAAGTCACCACTATCCAGGTGGCCTCGACACGTCACCCATTCAAAGGCACTACTGCATAAGCAAGAGGAATTATACATTCTTTATCGAGATCGATAAAGAATGCATATGCATATTTCAAAATATAGGTGGAAATTTTATATTTTGCATTTTTTAATTGGTCGGGGAAAAAAACACCTGCCTGGTAAGGTGCCTGAGACGAAGTGAATATCCAACATAAAAATTCATGACAGATACACTCTCCCCAGTCTCTGCCATCTGCTGAGAGAGCTTTTCAGGTGCCAGAGGAGATGGCTGTCTTGCTGCTACACCGAAATTCCTGAATGTTTATGCAAATCAACTCATGAATATTTAAATGATTAATTATTCAGACACCTGAATAATGAGCCAATGAATACTTGGCACTCGGAGGTGGTGTTGTGCAATTTCCGACCAGGAGTAGAAATATTTAGTTGTCTGCAGGCATCTGCATCACTTGACCTTTACAGTAGGGAAATGAAGGATTGTTTGTACCTATAGCAGTGTGAGGTAGGGGGAAAAAGTGGGGGAGGTAAAGCAGAGACATATAGAAGAGATGGAAAGCCCCATGGGTCTTGACATACATTCAACTGACAGTGATAGATAAGGTTCTAAAGAAAGTCACTGGTGGTACAATACGGTAAGGCAGCAGAGCAGATATCAGCTGTTTAGCACATATATCCAGTCTTTATTTCCCCTGGGTCAGCAGACAAAAAAGAAAGTAGAGAGAGGGTAATATCTGATAACCCTTTGGGTTGATAACCCAAAGGGTTCATTCATACTGTAGCTGACCAATCGGTGCAAGTATGCTATAAACGTGGCATACCACACGCTGAACTGCCACCCAGAGTGACTTCGCTGTGGTTGCAGTGTCGAACAAACTGGAAATTAGGTGATATTTACAACCCCATGTGAGTGATGTATCAATTTGTCTAAGTTATAATTTTGAACATGGGCTACTTATATATACTTATATATATGAATGGCAGTCAATATCACCATGAACAAACACCACTTTCACCTCTTTGAAGCACACACCCGGTCAAATTTGTTCAAATTTGCACAGTAATGCAGGAAGCAGCAGCACAATGTGTTAATGAAGACGAGTGCTTCCAATGTCCAACAACCATCACCTGCACAGAATGTCTAGGCAGAAATGAGCTCCCAACATGTCTACGGTGGGGGTGGGAGTGGCTCAGGGGTAGAGTTGCTGGTAGAGGCGCCGGATGGGAACCATGAGGCTCCCAATTCGATCCCGGGCTCCCCTATAGGGCTCCCCCAGAGTTAGTGTCAAAGTGTCCGTGAGCAAGACTCTGAACCCCTAATTGCATCCGATGTGCAGGTTGGTGCCTTGCATGGTTTCCTCCGCCATAGGTTTATGAATGGGTGAATGCAATGCACAATCTATGTAAAGCACTTTGGATAAAAGCACTATATAAATGCACCATTTACGGTGGATTTTTATGAAAAAAACGGTAAAGGGTCTAATCCAAGAGTAAAGGATCTAATCCTATAACAAATTCCACGTGGCCAAAAGCTATCATGACAAATTACGCTCCTTTTGCAAGGTCAAACAAAAATATACTGCAGACTGTTAGGAATCTTAATATTGATTAACCAAAGTAGTGATGGGAGATTAATCGGCAAACACATCGGTATCGGACGATTTTAGTTATTTTTAGAATAATCGGTATCGGTAATCGGTATCAATCAGCCCGATTAATTAATCGGTCCCATTAATGTTTTTACAGATAAACACGCCCAAAGTAACAGCTTGAACAGATCTATAAGCTCACAGTATTAAATATAAAGGTATTAAAGTTACATTTCACTTGCCTAAGCCTGCAGTGCAGACACCCTGATACAAGTATTTCTCAGAATGGACAAAATTATTATATATTTTTTCAATACAGAATGAGATCATATCGAATCGGTAATATCGGTTATAGGCCATAACACTGATTAATTATATCGGATATCGAGATCGGCCAAAATTTCTCATCGGCACATCCCTAAACCAAAGTATTGTGACTCTTCTGCTATACATCAGCATGTGTTATTACTGTATAATAGGGCAGTGGTTTTCAACCATTTTCATATCAGGCCCATTATATATTTGGTACTTGAGCCACGGACCAAAATGTAGAATATCTTGTTGTCGTAATTGCTGTTGGTACCATAGGAGAGATAACAGGCAAACGTTGATCAACGTAACAATTCTTCTACATTCTCTAATTGTGTAGACTCTAACTGTTTAACAATAATTTAACACCTGAGAGTGTTACATTCTCAGGAAACCAAATCCATTTGGTTACCAACTCTATAATTTAACTGGGGACCACCTGGAACTCCCTCAAGGACCACTGGTGGTTCCCGGACCACTGGTTGAAAACCACTGATATAGGGTACTGATAGACGTCATTACCTTGGCAGTCTTGTCCATGGAGGCAGACAGTAGTAGGTGACTCAGAGGAGGAACTGGACACCACTGCACCGTATTGACAGGCCCCTGGTGCCCTGCCAGGCTCATCAAAAGTCTTCTGGGAATCTCTGCTCTGCCAGGTGTGCAAACCAGGTATGGTTTAACCGTCTCAGATGCTTCAGACCACATTCGCACAGTTCTAGCTTGAGCCATTGGAACATTATCTTCTGGGGGCTTTGGGTTCACGTTTTGTGCAGGAGTTGCAAGTCTCTGTCGCTTCGGAATGTATGGTCTAAACCCTGGTGGGGTGGTGTGATGTCTTTTTGTTGCACTCGTTCCCACGTGGTTGGACAGTTGTGGGGCTTGAGGGCAGATTTGTTGTGACGAGAACTGTTCTACGGTGTCTGACACACGTGGTACTTTCTTGCTTACAAAGTATTGCTTTTCTCTGTCAAAATGGCTCTGCTGCTGTAAATGTATACTTGTTAATGAAGACAGACTTTTTTCTACATATGAGGTGGCCTTAGGAATGTCACTATGTTTGTGGCGTTCCACTGCATTGTCATTGCCAAACTGGCCCTTTTCAAGTGGAATGGTGTAAGGACTGGGCAGTAGTCCATAGGGATTAGAGAACCCAACTTCCTGCTTTGGTTTTTCCTGTGTAAGTGAATCAGTCACTTTGTTGCTGTGATTTAAAGATTCATCTTCTGAATCTGAATCATCATAAGCCACTAAAGATGCCATTTTATCCTGTTTGGGGAAACCCTGTGTGGGGGAAAAGGACAGGAGACACAACAGGTGAGATGTTACTTCATTAGATACCCAATAGCGCCATCTGATGGTTGCTTGGTGTAATACACATGGTTAACACTCAGGGCTGCTTTTTACTGTACATTATTTATAGAAGCGTAGGCGTATATGTACCAAAATACAAAACACAGAAAGGGAGAAATCACTATCTATGGTGTTGTATCTAGGGCTAACCAATCAACAGCCGCGTGCCGGTCCCTGTCCAACTAGACAGTCCACAACGCAAACATGAGCTTGAGCAAAGCAAAATAAGCATTGTTAAATAAGTTAATAACAGACAGAAAGCTTAAACATGTTTCACATGTTTAAAAGCGTTCGTTGCGGCAATTGTTATAAAAGCTGCCTGCTGCACTACATATCTGTGGCTGGCTGCGCACCATGAATGGTTAGGGTTCAACAAATCTACCTCAAAGTGTTTCAGACCTGTCCTGCAAGCGACCAGCATAACATGAACAAGCAACGATGAAAGCGAGTTGCGAACCAGCTACTTTCAAAATAACAGTTACGTTTCGTATTGCTAGTTGTCTGCCCAGTGCATATAGTTATGGTCCGGTGTCCATGCTTATGAACAACTTTCATTCTGAAATGAACAGATACGGGGAGAATATCCGGTCCTCCAACCTTTATTATGCTGTTCTCATTCACATTAAAACCAGTAGATTTAACATTGTATTTAGCTGTGGAAAAAAATAGCCATTGATTAACATTCTTTTTTGGGGTAGGGGGAAATAGATAAATCCATAAATACATACATAATTGAGATACGGGGACGAGGAAGAATCTCCGAGGCACCAATGGCGGAACTGTAGAACGAACTTGTTGGCCGGGGAAGCATTTGGCCGTTGCATCGCATCATCACGCAGGCTGATGCAAGGAGTTGAATGAGTGAGCTGTCAACTAAAGAATAATACGGTATGCTGACTACCAAGTAGCAACGTTCTTATACTTTTGACTATTCAGTTTGTTTTGTTACATTGTATTTAACGTATGCAAGCTACTGTCAATCAATGAATCATAGACTACTTTCTTAACTATAGTACTAGACATGTGTACACAAGGTGTGTATAGATTTGTCACATACGCACACAATGCGGTAAAGTAAAGGTAGCATCATTGTTTATAGGCAGTACAAATCCTGTATTTAGAGTTTCCCCAACAGTGTTGATTAGCAGTGTAATAACAATACAATAAACTATGATAGAAGATTCTAGCTCGTTAGCTATGGCTTGCGTATGTTACCATATGGGGTCTCAGTCTCTCCACTAGCTCTGGTCCATAGCTCTACTGCTTCTGTTTTTCTGCCTTGCAGTAGGCAGAATCACAGAAGCAGTAGAGCTATGGACCAGAGCTATCTCCCCACCAAGTCATCGCAAGAAAGCTATCTATAGGTTCATAAGGTGCACAGAATGAGATTTCTAAAAACATTTACTTATGTCTTGGTCAGTGTGAAGATGGCAGATTGTCAATGCGATGATGCAGGGGGCTTGACTCTGAGCCCAAGAGAATTGTATGATAGACTGACTGCACAAGGAGACCAAGTCAGAACCCTAAAAACAGCTAAGGCTGATAAAGTAAGTATTTCTGATCATGTTGACAAATCCCTAACAGCAGTTTTGTAAATCTAAATCATGACATTTGCATGTTCCTCCAAAAACATGTCTCAGTGTCCCACAGCAGTATTTTTCTTTTCTTTACAGGCTGATATCGATGCTGCCGTCCAAGCTCTGTTGAAGTTGAAACTCGACTACAAACGGATAACAGGTCAGGATTACAAAGCAGGATGTCCGCCCTCAGAAGACGCTGTTGCTCATGACAATGGGCCATCAGAAGATGGTGCTGATGCAGATACAGTTGACCCATGGAATGTGTCCACCACCAGTGCCAAGGGAGTGGACTATGACAAACTGATAGGTATTAGGTTTGTTAATGCTATATTGTACCTCTACAGTGTGTGTCTGTATATACTGAATACAGTACACATGTATTTTTACAAAATATGAGCATACTGCTGTATGTAGAATTATTACAACTAGTTACAATATGTGGCTGATATCCTAGTACTATATATTTTCTTAGTCAGGTTTGGTAGCAGCAAAATAGAGAAGGAGTTGGTGGACAGACTGGAGGAGGTGGCCGGCCAGAAAGCACACCGCTTTCTGAGAAGAGGAATCTTTTTCTCTCACAGGTCAGCAACAGAGCCAATAATACTAGTAAAGATTTCATCATTAACTCTGACCCTTCATGACTCATGAGTCTGTAAATAGTTGTGTCCATGTGTATACAATATGTTATTTGTTATCTATTCTCCGTGTATGGAAAACATAATGCACAGATCCATGTTTTGTCTCGCAGAGATATGAACCTGGTGCTGGATGCATACGAGAAGAACAAGTCCTTCTATCTATACACCGGCAGAGGACCCTCATCAGGAGCCATGCATGTTGGTCACCTTATCCCCTTCATCTTCACCAAGTGAGCCTTATCTCAAAGTTCATGAACTTTTGTACGGAGATGTTGGAAACCATATAACTACCATTATAGTGGTCAGGAGGTACACGCACATCCCAGTAAATTCAACGGGTGCTCGAACAAAAGAAATAAACTGAAAAGAAGGTGGAAGTCTGCACACCGTTTAAATAATAATAATAATAATAATAATAATTACCAGAGCGGAAAAAACCTATACAATGTTTCGGCCTCTGTTAGGTATACTGAATAGCAGTGCATAATATATAAAGGTGGCAAAGTGGGCAGATACACATAAACACTAAAACACACGGAGACATCGTCCCTATTTGGGATTGATTTTGGAAATGACAAATAAAACAGCCATTAGTATCCCTGTGTGGTCACCAGGGAAAATATTTTTCACAAAAATACAAGTATCCAAAACTCATACACAACCTGTCCCAAAAAGTAGAAACATCTCCCTGGGCTATACAGAGAGCAGCCTACACATGCACTGTCAGTTCTATATATAACAAAAGTAAAGAAAAAAAACTCCTCGTTAAGTCCATGTGTGGCCAAAGTGTTTAAAGGATGAATGTGGAACATTTCTCGTTGTAGCAGGCACCCTTGATTTCCCCCTCTGGGTGGCTTGTCCATGTTTTCGATGCCTACATAACGGAATTGGCTAATGCTGTGGCCTGCCTGCCTAAAGTGCGGAGCCACTTATCTCTTGACATACTGCAACCCCCCTCCTGCCTTGTTCTAGGTGGCTGCAGGATGTGTTCGACATCCCCCTGGTCATCCAACTGACCGACGATGAGAAGTACCTGTGGAAGGACCTGACACTGGAGGATTGTCACCACTACGCAATGGAGAATGCGAAGGACATCATTGCCTGTGGCTTTGATGTCAACAAGACATTCATCTTCTCCGACCTGGACTATATGGGGTAAAGGCAAGCTCTTTGCTATGTTTGGGGCTTTTTGGTTAGCCGCCTTCTACCCAGACAGACAGGACATACCACCTAGACCCCCCCTGAGTTATTCCTTCTCATCTTTTTCACCCTTAACCAGTTTGCATGTCTGTTAATATCTCACTCATTTTGTTCTCCACAGTTCGTCACCAGAATTTTACCGTAATGTGGTGAAGATCCAGAAACATGTCACTTTCAACCAGGTCAAAGGGATCTTTGGCTTCACAGAAAGTGACTGCATAGGTAACATTATGACCTGAGAAGAGATACTTTAGTTTGTAGAGAGGAAGGAAATGCATTATTTTAATACTGTGGTGGAGTTTGTTAGTTCAGGCAACCACACGTTAAATCAAAGACTAGTGATCATTTATCACGTGTCATGTACTTGCTCTTCTTTGATAGGCTCTGAGTCTGTACCCATTGCTACGGTATGCCTGTCTTATGCAATCCTTATTATATATTATCTTATTTTTGTATCTCACCATTCTATCCAGGAAAGATCAGCTTCCCAGCCATTCAGGCAGCTCCTTCCTTCAGTAGCTCTTTCCCTCATATCTTCAAAGGCAGAAAGGATGTTCCTTGTCTTATCCCTTGTGCCATAGACCAGGTCAGTAATTCCATTTGTTTATTTAGTGAGCACAATATACAGCACATTAATTAACCACTTAAACCCTATATAATTAATTGACCAGGGTCCCCTTGGGGTCTATACTTGGCCCCCTTTTAATGTCTTTGCTGAAATTTGCATAATGTTGCCTATTATGTCATCACTCTGTCTTCTGTGCCAAAGGGAAATGTTCATCTGCTGTCCCTGGTCAGTAAGGAATTGAATATGATTTAATAATTCAAAAGCAATACACTAGCAACATAATAACTCCACTAGTGCAATAACTGTATGGAACCTCTTTGGAACATGAGCAACTTCGTAAGTTCGTAGGAGGACTGTTATGGAGCACCACTCTTAGTCTTATCCCAGACTTCACACTCTGCATCTGTCCTCGTCAACACACCCACCAAGTGTAAAGTTGATCAGATGAACGGCTCTCATAATCTGCGAAAGACAGAGATTTCTGGAATGTACAAATAGATATTTTATCACTGATAAAGTCTTTCCATGTTTCCAGGACCCCTACTTCAGAATGACCCGTGATGTAGCCCCTAGGATCGGCTATACAAAACCAGCCTTGCTGCACTCCACCTTCTTTCCTGCCCTGCAGGGGGCTCAGACCAAGATGAGTGCCAGTGACGCCAACTCCTCCATTTTCCTCACTGATACACCCAAGCAGATCAAGAACAAGGTGATGCATAGCCTCGGTCCCAGCCTTACTCATCTGCGAAGAGAAAGGCCTGGTCACGACATAAGGCAAAGAGTGTATCGGCCTAAGTGTTGGGCCGGTACAGCCGTCAGAACATCGGCCGCGATATGATATTTTTCGACCAATCAAAATATTCATTCACAGAGAATGCAAACAGATTTGTAAAGCGTCAACATAATTTCCTTGAGTGGTACTTCCGCCGATACACTCTACAATGTAGGTCTTGCCCAGCGTGGGTGATGCTGCATGGAGACATCACAGGAGACATTCATTGAATCTGTGTTTTTTTAACAGTACAGATTTGGTAATTTTTAACTTAACCCATTTAGACCTGAGGCCGATTTTGAAAGGGCCTTCTAAAACCTAAGGCAGTTTTATGAAAGACATGCTAAAAAGTACAGAAGAAGTCTTAACTAAGGAGACATGCATGCATGCCCGGCTTCAGAGATAAACGATGCCGTGGCACTGCGGCAGCCAGTCTTGAGGGTAAAGTACAATAATATGGCCATGGCAGCCGGTCTAAAATGGGTTAAAGCATGTATTTGAACATGAATGAAAATTAAATAAATCAACATGGGGATGAACAATGCCTAAAATACAGTCTATTGCTACATCAACAGTGGGTTAGCATTTCTAACCGAATGACCTGGCTACTGTATGTTGCTATGGCTCATAGGTAAACAAGCATGCGTTCTCCGGAGGAAAGGACACGCTCGAGGAACACAGGAAGCATGGCGGTAACCCAGATGTGGACGTGTCCTTCATGTACCTGACATTCTTCTTGGAAGACGATGAACAACTGGAGAAGATCAGACAGGTGAGTACAAGAGGGACTATAAGGAACTGACACTGCAAGCGTCATCAAATGTACCCATTGTTAATTTGTGTCAATGCTCAGCACAGAGCAGAGAGTGAGAAGGAGAAGAGTGAATGGAATGACAAAGCACAGTGCAGACACCCACCATGCATGCGTAGCTGCGTTCATTTGCGTGTGCATATTTTGGTCCGATGCTGTTAAAACCCTATAATGTATTGCTATGCAATTACACACAGAAGAGATGAGCGTTACAGTATAGACTATTTATTTTCGGACTGCTGTGCCGGCATGTGGAAAACGGCCAGCTACAGGGAGCAAGGAGGGATAAAACAGACGACAGGTACTGATGCTCAATGTAGAACGTGGCCAAATATAGAGACGCTTGACGCTTCCAACGTGAATACTTGACCAAGGAAAACACTGGTATACGGAGAGCCCACCCTAATACCAACTCGCAAATTAGTGCATTTTAGTTTTACTTCTAAAACACCTTAAACATTTATTATAATTGAATTGAAAGGTCGAGACGAGTATAATTGTTTAGAGTTTACACTAGATGGAGTAGGAATGCGATATCAAAAGTAAATATGTCAATTATTAAATTTTACTCCTTCAAAAGATAACACTGTTCCTAATGGACGAATCATTACTCACCTTTTTATCCTTTAATTACTATACCATTTCATTGCACAAAATAATTTCGAAATTAACTATAACATATCTGGCTTTGACATACGAGTTGGTATTACGGCGGGCTCTCCGGTATTCTTTCCAGTGAGCCAACATGCACAACAGCAGCACCCTGACACGGTTTGACCAGAATGGAACAGAGCCTTCATTAGTATCATGCATGCATGCCCGTGTGGGAGGGAAGCCATGTGGGAGGAGGGTCGATATTTGTCACAGGCGTGTGTACTCCTACGGGCTGGTGGGGGG
>OOFJ01108735.1:0-15069 GCA_900323375.1 Benthosema glaciale
ACCATGCATACCTAATGATGCTGGTGGGTGTGGCCACATAAAAAACATAATTTTAACACTTTCTATACACTTTTTTGAAATAAATCTTCCTCCTAGTATGATCATAGTACCTGATGATCATTATTTAGAGGGAAAAATATCACTTTTGTTTTGTTGTGAATATCCTCCATACTATAGTGTGTGCTGGCCATATAAGGAATTCTCTCCTCTCTGTCCCCAGTTAACCCCCGGGGTCAAAAACCTTAGGTTTCGTTTTTGGCTAGGTGGCCCAGCCTTCATCCAATCAGGATAGAGAGCCACCTTCCGCCAATCATGATCGAGTGTGCATGCTGTTGGCCTGCTGCGTTCCCCCCCCATTGTAGAGCGTGTGCATGTGCACACTTTGTTACCAGGGTGGACTGAGCGGTTTTCCAAATCACTTAAAAAAGTTATAGACTGTAGCACATTTGAGTAATTTGGGGTGCAGGCCGGGTCTTCTTGGCTTATTGGGAGTGTGCCTGGCATGTTTTATAAATCATTTTGTTTTATGAATGTTTTATAAATCATTCCTGCAGTGTCAGAAACTATCTGAACATGCACGCACGCACACGCACACACACACACACACACACACACACACACACACACACACACACACACACACACAGAGTGTAGAGACAATAGGCCTATGTCTGTCTGTGCACATCCACATACTTTGCTGAAAGAAAATTAATAGCAGATTATTATTAGACAAGTAGGCCTAGCTCTGGGCATGGAAATTATGCTTCAAAAAGTTAACCTGCTGGCCACCAGCCCTGAAGCTTCCATCACCAAGTTGGCAGAATGCCATGCTGCAGAATGAAGAATGCACCCCTTTATTTTTATTTTTTTATACTCCATTAAGACCTGGAACGCTGTTGAAAAATATCAGATATACAAGCTCATAGCACTGCACCAAGTGCCGTGCTACAAGCTTGTAGATCTGCTATTTTTGAAACATTGTGAAAACAAGGACAAATAATTGAATATATATTATTCCACAGTGAACATGTTTAACTCATGTCCTTGCTTCCGGGGGGGAACAACATATTTTCAGATGGGGGTCGGTGACGGTGACCAATTTACATTTGCAATTTTTTTGGGGTCCTTGACATTAAATAGTTTCAGAACCACTGATAGAAACATAACATTTAGAGAAAACTGTTTTAAGGATTTAGAATCAGGTCCTCGTGTCTTAACTTAATGGGTTAGACAAGTAGGCCTACAGCTCTAGACATGGAAATTATGCTTCCAAACGTTAACCTGCTTGCCCACCAGCCCTGAAGCTTCCTTCCAATCATCACCATGTTGGCAGAATGCCATGCTGCAGAATGCACTTCTTCTAAATGGAAGAGAGAGGGAGAGGGAGAGGGGGGGTTATTTGATATTTCCCAGTCCAACCCATCTTGCAACTAGGCCATGTGTGTACTCTGTCCTTCTCGGCCTCTCGGGTCACAAAAACAAGTCGGTCGTAACGACACATGCGTCACGCCATTGACTGTGCTTTTGTGCAGGTGTGTCTCTTTCACAAAAAAAAAAAAAAATCCCATGTCTTTTCAAAGGTAGGCTATTGGATGTAGGTCAAATTGAATAATTCCTTGCACACCCTAAATTGTTTGCCTCAGCCTCCTAATGTTTAGTGATTAGTAAAATAACCATATTATAATGTTTTTTCTGGATTAAAAGAAACTTTGACACGACAACACACATTAGGTTCAGGCCTTGAGAGACACACATCACACATATCGGACAATCACAGCTTTGAACGACCAATTTGTTATGTTTAACATCAATAAATAGGCTTGTCGTGAGGTAATATTGACAACATTTCCACAAAACTGGTCAATGTCAGTATTTTTCCAGCGATCAGTCACGCATGAAAATACGTACGGTGATAATGATGCAGACTATGCCGGCGGGGAAGCTGACATGGCAATGTTGGCTGTTAACTTGTTGAGGAAATAAAAAGCGTGTCAGATCGTTAGCCCCGTCTTACATGATGAGGTAGCCTCATTTTATTCTATCTTTATCGTTTTCTTTCGGCGCTCACGCTTCTTTACCTGTTCTGTGTTTCGTTGTGCTCTTGCTAAAAATGTGCCATCCTTAATTCCCCCCCCGGGGATCAATAAAGCTTTAATCTTATTGGTCACATCTTATCTTTCTGTGGTAGCCTACATGAACAGTGGAGCATTTACACACCTCTATGGCTGCAAGAAATGTACAAGAAATATAGTTGTTGGTAGATTATTTATTTTGTTCGTTATCACAAATTATGCAAATGCGCATATTTGGTCAATTATACAATAATAGATTCACTTTAATTATGATTTTAAGTGCCATCAACTGTAATAAGATATAGTGTGGGTTGTAAACTCAGTTTTTTATTTTACTGGGATTGGTTAATCGTTACAAACTTAAAGTTTGTGCTTCACTTGCAAGTAGTGAAGATGACCTGGTGACATTTTCCATCTGTGATTTGCCTAGTCAGTAGGAAGAACTTACACAAGCTGCCCGGCTGTGCTAGCTAGGCAGCTCCCCTGTGTGAACGTCTGTGGACCGTATATTTTCTCTGCCTTGAGATATTCCTCCAGGGCTGGCCATATTTGAATAATGGTTAATGATGAGGGGAGAAACAAATATCATGACGGCACACACTTTCTTTCAGAGTATCAGTGCATTTCAGTTCAGATCTGGCCATGGCATTAAAACAAGGCCACTATGAATCTGAATACTGAACTCCAGGGTTTCTCTGTCTGTGTATTTACTATTTTTGCTTTTAGTAATCCCTCCCCTCATTGTATAAAGGTTCATGCAGAGTAGACGACAGGATCTTGTCGGTTTTTGGTGAAACCGTACAATTGTGAATGTGCACCTCATTAAATTGCCTTAGTTGAGATTAGGCTACTTATCACATTTTGTGAATTTGTCAACCAAGGTATTGCTGGAGCAATGTTTTAACTTGAGAACAAAAAAAGGGGGGAAAAGGAGGAAACTTTTGGCTTGGCAGAACAGGACAGCATTTGTGGGTAATTCTCCAAAGGGAGCAGGTAATATAAAGCCATTTTCCAGGAAATGTTAACGTATTTCAAAATTGCACAGGCATAAATACTGTTACAGTTTTACAAGATACAAATTGCCATTCAATCACACTCTTGTGAAGCGAGGGGCGCTCTTATCATCATACATCATGATCGTACATCAGCATATATTCTGTGCTCAGCGAATCAAATCGTCACAAATGTGGTACATATACACAAGGCTGGGCATAGAAGGGGCTAGCGTCCCCAACATGTCATTCTTCCGACCTCCCGTTATTCCGACCGATTACCAACACTATCCCAAACCCTAACCCTAATTCTAACCTCAATCTTCACCGGCCACATAGGTCGCTAACCATAACCTCAGTCTTAACCGGCCACGTAGGTGAGACTTATGGGTCATTTTCCGTTAGAAGTCGGTGGCAATGATCTTCACTTTTAAAACTTGTTTACATCATGGAAATACAGCTTTTATGTGGCTCTGTGATTCTAAAGACGTGTCACAATTTCTCACAAATTAGCAGCGTGATTATTCGCTAAATTAAATACATGTTTACAAAATTGGAAACCGACCACTGTCAGCTGAAACATGCCTTTTCAGAGCATCTCTGGTTAATCGTTAAACAACTCCAATATCATAACATAATTACACATTATTTAGCTAATTTTCGACACCATTAAAATGATGTACTGGGCTGGCTAAATGGAACCCTTTTTGGGGTTTTTACCCTTCAAGACGGGAACCCTTTCAGGGTTCTTATGTCCAGTGTATATATATAGCAACATAATATTTCAAGATTTAGAATCGGCCTCTAAATGGGTCAACTTGACCCGCTGAATGAGTGACATGCATCCGTTTAATCAGTTTCCTGTGCATGAAGGGACACACACATGCTTGCACCTTCAAAAGTGTTTTAATGATGACATTACATGTATTTATCATGTAATGTACATAGCATACACTGTATGCCATACAGTAATCATAGACCTTTGCATTGGGTCCCCCTTGGCTTGGGACCATACGTATTATCTGCCCCTTTTGGCGGTCCTGACAGTCAATTGCACCAATTACACTATATATAGAAAAAACAGGTCTCATGTCAAATCCAGCCGTTGCCCCCTCCTTGCTTGAATCACAATGATACTGAGCCTTTACCTTGAATCTGCTTACAATTCTGCAGACTGCGGACTTGTGAACTCCATAAAGATCACGTGTGAACCATTTCTGTCTGAAGTGAGTGGTGCAACAGCGCCCCCTGTTGGTACCCCAAACATAGGGAACTAGAGAGGGACATAGGTAGGGACGGAGATTGCTGTTCCTTGGAGTGGTTGCACCACTCAAAAAAACACCTGTGTAAACTGAGCGGTGCAGGCTTGCCCAACAACACAGCCGGCTGGCTGCCAGCGGTAGTGCAGCGGTTTGTACTCAGACATACAGACATGAACACGCGGGCAGCCATTGGAGCAGTCACACAAAGCTACTATGAGCTGAAGAAGTGGTGGTGGCAGGCAGAGTTTCTCTCATTCATGCATGATAGCTGGTTCAGCCGTTCCAACGAGGACTGTTTCGTAAATCTACCCCACTGGGTAAAACGCCATGTTGTTGTTATACAATTCTAATGGCTTTATGCGGTCTCCAGTTTTCCTGCGAGGAAGGTTTTCCCTCTAATCATATCCAGTGAAGATATGCAGCCATGCTCTCAATAAAACTGACCTAGACCTAACAACATAAACCTGCTCCTGGGGTCATTTGAATACAACTGCTAATCCAGCGTAGGGTTTAAAATGACTTGAATTGAATTTGTTTAAGTGGAAATTAAACTAGGATTCATGTTTAATCGGGATTAATTGTAAACTAAATGTAAACTAGGTTTAATTTTGAGTAGGATTAGTAGATAAACCTAGAATGAATGTTAAACCATTATTGGATGACCCAGCTAGTAGTCTTGTTGTTTTTGGTAGCGGTATGGCTGATCTATATGCTGAGAAGCGCCCGTTGCCACAGCAATTGCTGCCAAAATCAATATTTGAATGTTTCATTCAAAATGGGAGAGAGAGCAGCAATAGCAGAATGGGAGAAGTTTACCTTGCTTAGCTTACAAGGTCAGGGATGAAGTTACATTCAGATGGAGGGTGATTGTGGGGAAGAGGCAATAAATTACTACTTTATCTCAGTTGTTTCCAGTCTTGAGGACTTCTCCTGTGTTAGTCAGCTAACTAAGTCAAGTCGAAAAGTAAGTAAGGGTAGGTAGTTACCCTCAATAGGGTAGGTACCCTCACAAAAAACATGCAGTAACCCTGGTCTCTAAACTGCCTCCCCCCTGGCCAGCCGGGGCGCCTGATGGAGGGGAAAGGAACTGGTTGGAATAACGTGTTCCTTCCGCACGCTACGTCCAACCAGGGGAACTCCCCTCTGTCAGGTGAAAAGAAGCAGCTTGGACTCCTCATGTACAGAAGGAAGCATGAGGCCAGTCCGCTGCCCCCCCAGGTTGGCGGAGGGTGTGTAGAGCCCAGGATCACATTATTAGATAACTGACGCAGGGGGTGAAAAATGGGATACAAAATCGTGGGATAAAAAAAATCTATATATAAAAAGAAAAGTAAGTCGAATTACAAATGGGGCTTTCCATGAAGAAAAGCACATGGTCATGGCCATGCACACACAGGACTGTTGAAAATATGTTCTGAGTCTTGTGTATGCTGCAGGCATACTGCAGTGCAGCCCATTGGGCCTGCCCGATGAGTAGCCTAATTATATTGTCCAGGGATGTGGTTGTGCAGGCTTGAATTTGTCAAGAAATAATATTGGTTCTTTTAGAGTTAGACTAATATTGGTTCTTTTAGACAGATACGCAACTAAGACTTTGAGACTTTGTACCAATGCTCATTTCTCCACACTTTGTCATTATACCATATTTATCCGAAAGATGAATTGATGTCAAAATTAATTAACCTACATTTCAAATTAGCAGAATTAGTAATATCAGATGATGAGCACAATGTAAGAGGTTTGATCATTGTACCCTTTTGGTTTTTCAACCCATTTCAATTGTCACAGATTAAACATAAATGGTAAATGGACTTGTGCATTTATATAGCACAATTTATCCAACGCTCTTTACATAGACTGTGCATTACATTCACCCATTCACACACACACACCGATGGCGAAGGAAGCCATGCAAGGCACCACAACCTGCCCATTGGGAGCAATTACAAAACAAACAAACAAACATGACAATATTTGGATGGTTTAAACTTTAAAGTCATATTTATGAAGAACGTAACTACAAGTTGAGATGGACCGATTTGATTCCTGAACTAAAATCCCAGCATTACTTGCTGCAGTTGACATGTTGTTGCCGGCTGCATAACACCACTTGGGGGGGAAATGTTGTGAATGGACATTCTCTAATGATGTGTTGTTTTCTACCTCTGTCCCCATGCAGACTGAAGAGGTGGACCATTGTCCAGGCATCTGAATGAGCGGCGGTCACATGGTAAGACCATTCAGACCCCACAGACAGAAGCGGAGACGCACTCCGCTTCACTTCACGTTTATTACACCATGGCCACGGAAAGTACTAGTTAACTGATTGGCTGTCAGGTGTCTGTTAAACTCTTTCACTGCCAAGAGTAAATGGTTATTTAATTCGGCCAGTGCCCGCGATTGGGACAAGTAAGACGCACAAACGTGGGAAGCGAACGCAGTGTATTTGAAGTCCCTCTGTAATTTTCCCTTTGGTGTGACTGTGCCCTCTAATGGCGGGTGGTGTCAGCGCAGACAGACAGACAGACATGTTCTGCCTGGCTTAGTAAGGCATAGTAAGGGCTCACTGCGTTCGCAATCAAACTGTTTCTAATGTCCATGAAAAATACACAAGATCAGAAATATCAAGCTGCCAGCATGGTATGCTTTGCTATTTTAATCTGAACTTCAAAGTTCAAGTGGAGAGGATAATGTCAAAAGTTGCAACTGTGCACTGTGCACAAACATTTTCATCCTTCTTCGTGCTTCCAATTATTATTACTTTTATATGACTTAAAAAGTGAGTGTGGAGAGCATTTCAGATGAGGTTTTGTATTTAATTAGATATAACCTGGCTTTACTTCATCATCCCTTCCAAGAACTTAATGTTCCCCATGTTCATCTGGCTTTGAGAACCGGGGGCTCCAATTAAGGTTTGGATTAATGCATCGCATGACTTGTTTACAACCTGTTTTCCTGTGTCATTTTGATTCTCTTAAGAAGAGATTAGGTTGTCAGCGGTCAAAAGTAGCCTGCCCCAGCCAGTTTAATTTCTGGCCTAGAGGGTGGATTCAAATTTGCCGGCGGAAACAGCCGGTGGATCCTATTGTTTCACCAATCTGTGCACCCCACCTCCCCCTAGAACACAGCGGAGAACACTGACGTCACCAAAACTGGTTCACGCCCACTCCTATGCCAATTTTCCCACTACCGAAACACAGTCTTGTTTGAATGTATGTACGTGTGTGCTTAACATTGTATGATCAGTAGATTGGTGGTTCACTGATATGAGCCAAGATGTTGAGAGACAGAGCACACCTATTTCTACATGGTATTTCCTGTTATTTTTTTCCCTTTCTGCCTCTACCCTCCATTATTTAAGTAATTTAATGTTTAGATCAAACCCCAAAGTATAGCTATTTAAAAGTGTTGTTCATCTCCCCCTCTGCCTTCTCTGTGGTGCAGGTGCTGAGCCACTGGAACGCAGCCCTGACTGAACATACTACTGGTGAAAACACAAGTTACTACTGTGGTGAGTGAATGACACTCAGGATAGTGTGCGTGCATGCTTGTGTGTGTGTGTGTGTGTGTGTGAGTATTTTTGTGCACACACTCACCTCAGAGAACCGAGGACCAGTTGAGTTTCTTTCTTATTTTTCTATCTTTGCATCCTTGGGTCGTAAATCTGATTGTATTGTATTTTTCTTTTGCTACTTTCAGTGCTATGAATCTTATTCTATCATTAAACATGTGTAGTATTGATACTTCTGACGACCCTTTCTCTTACCGAATCGTCCCTTTCCTGCACAGAATCGTATGTGAAAGAAATGGCGATGTTTCTAATTCTAAGATCTAATTATCTCCATCCCAGGATAGATGCAGGCTAAGGTGGCATTTACCCAGCCCTTGCATTTAGTGCCATTGGTCAGTTAAAATCAGAAAAAAAGAAACTTCTTTTCTATCACAGGATTAAACTCAGACTGACATATTAATTATGCATTGCTGCTGCTAGTAGAGCACGCAAGCGAGGCAAGGTATTAAGGTCTTCCAGCGGAACTGAACAGACAATGCTGTGATAAAACATTCTATACCCTCAGGCCAGCAGCTTTACTGACGGGCCCGGTTCACTGGCGTTGCTTATGTGGCACTTTGGTCTACTCTAGTCGTAATACTTGGACACATTTGGATACTTGTCACAACAGATAAGGGTAATGTTTCTTCCTGATGTTGGCAACTGCTGCCTTTGTTTTTCTTGAGCAGCTGACTGTGCTAATGGGCGTTGGTCACCGTTTTGGAAGGTTACTCGTATTCATTGTAGAACTTTGAAGTAAAAAAAACGTATTTTCCCGAATATTGGACAGCATTTTTTCTCTCCAATGAAATTGGCTGAAAACACGCCACTCGTAGTATAATCGCACTTCATCTTTTAGCCATTAGATGGCACCATTTCCGCTAAAACCAGAGTTATGAATGGAGCGTCTTCAATAACATACAAGATTGAGAAACGGCACGGCCATCTCGGATGAACAAATTTGTTCAAGATCTGACCAAGTTAATTAAACAGAGGACAATTTATGTCCTTCTTTCAACTTGAACCAATACAGCAGCGCTGTATAATAGTTCTCGCCGTACTGACCCACCCCTACAGACCATATGAACCGTCCAATGGACCGAGAGGACAGCGCGTTTTCACTCCCAGGTCGTACCGTGGTGACGAGTCGTTCCTTCATAACACTGCTGCGCTGAATGACGGTTCCCGGCGCTTTTTAATGTCCCCCTGCCCCCTAACAACAACATTGCCACTTAATGTTAGTTCCTACCTAGAACTAACATTATGTAAACGCATGGAGACTATAAAGAACCAGATTTTGTCTTTAATGTTTTCTTATAGTGTTATATCCGGGACAATACCGTAAATGCATTTTTACTATATTTCAGTGACACCAGTCTTGTTGGAAACCTGTGTTGCTTGCTCCAGCAAGGCTATATAGTATGAAACGGCAAGAGAAAGAATGCTTTGTTTTCCACCTAATTGAACCACTAATTCTGTGCAGCAGCTTGCCTAGAAAGTCAGTAGTATGCCTCGCTTTTTCCAGAATGTGCCCCTGTTCTCAAAATACACCAGAAATATGTCAGACACTTCAACATCCACCGTGTCCTCAAGGAAGCTTAGAAATTCCACACCTCCTGTGAGGGATTTGTCCTTGAATAACCCTTGTGCATATTGACCTTTTTTGTTTGACCGAGAAAGTAAAATTGGGATAGAAATGAACGGGGAAAAGATACAAAGGGGAGAGGTTCCGATGCGCGATGGCCGCACGAAGACGGTGTGCCTCCTACCTTGTAGGTCTGTGTAACCTATGCTGGAAGGTATGCTGTCATAGCTCCTACTTGACCTATTTGTGGGGGCGAAAAATACATATCGCTGTAACTGCCAACCATCACAACAAAATGTTTCAGTATGTTTCTGCATATTAACAGTGCTGCCATGCCTAAACGTGCTCTCTCATAGAGTGCATGCCGGTGCTCGGCGTAGGTGCACTGAGAGGCCAACTCATTCTCACTCCCAAGGCGTCACATTTTTCAGCTGTCAGTAGCCCTAAACATCACACTCGTGTGAAGTTGAAGGGGCCCCAGACGACCCACATCATGACGTCACTGCTTAAAGCAAACATTAAAAGTCCATAGACTTGGCTGCCACATGACGTCACAAGTGGGGTCCTGTTTTTTTTTTCTTCTTTTTTTTTTTAGGGGCGCTAGCCCCTCCTATAGACAGCTTTAAGGTTTGTTTTTCAACAACGTTTGTTTTAAAAACGCCATAGACATTATCACCCGTTGCTGATGTTGTAATTGATGTTGTACGATGATAAGAGCGCCCCTCACTTCACACGGGTGTGATTATTATTATATATTTTTTTATGGGGAGGCCACGTATTCATTAATTAATTCTTCCGCCAGTATTAATTCTTCCGCAATGTGGTCTTTGCAGGCTTTTATTTTGAATGCCAAAGGTTTTTCCGGCCGTCAACCGGAAGTGAAGTGCTGCACGATCGTAATTTTATTTAAATTTCAAGCTTTCGCATGTGCTTATTACATCCTATAGTTAATATTCGCAATATTCCCCTCCCCTGCAAAACCAAAAGAACCGGGGAGGGTAAAAAAAAAATAGTTGTGACACCTGTAACATTTTATTTTTAGCACTACTACTGCTAGTGTGACTCTTGAGGATGGTAATGTCGGTCAGCTGAAACCACTTTGGTCTCGTTGGGAGGCGCAGCCTCTACGGGCCCACGGCAGGGCTTTTAGACTCCATATAATTATCATTTCTAGTGATTTCAGTCAACAAATGCTATTGGGTATGTTTGCCAGTTGAAAACGGCTATTCAGGTGTCCTTTCACCTGACCGTTCACAATGCCTTGCCCATTATTGTACAAAAATTAAAGCTTTATATTCTTATAAGACTCAATTAAGCCAAACACGTTCATCATATCATTGCAGGAAAAGAGTATAGCAGTATAGCAGAGTCTTAACCCAGACTGATGAGGTTATTCTTTGTTGTTTTTCATGTTCATAAGTGTTTGCCATCAATGAAAATGAAATTCCTCATGTGTTATTTACTTGGGGTGGTTCATGGGATTCTATCAGACAGTGATTATGACTAGCGTAGGCGTGCTCCTCTAATTGGAGCCATCACACCATCCATAGCCACAGTGGGATCACCAACAGCTGATTAAGTGGCCCCTGAAGACCTGGCTTGCAGCATATATTACAGACAGACCAATGTGAATTGGCTGTAGCTATAGCAGGTGTAACTGCATGGCAAGCCAGAGTATACTGAGAGCTGGCTCAACCTGCACAGATCTGACTGTAAGTAATCTGTAAGATCTGTAAGTAAGCAAAGTGCATACGGCATGCCATATGTGAGGCAGAGTTGTGCTTGCTTTTGCATGCATAACTGCTAAACCTGCAGTAGTGGGGGAGGGGAGCTCCACTGAAACACTTTCCTACTGTACTCCGAGACAGTTGGCAGGCTAGAACCATTTTACTGTTCTTATGGAAATGTGCGGCTCCTTGCCTCTAGCTTTTTATTGAATATACCCTTTTTCCCCCATGTACTTGTCCACATACTTTTACACTGCACAAAACAAAAATAATATATAATATATAGACCAAACTTTCAAAAGGGTACATTGCTGTACACTACAGAGGGGCAAAGGGGCAGGTGCTGTATTCCAGCACCACCCAGTGTCTATCTGTGTGCGCCCCTTGCCCATCCCTGAGCTGGTGCAGGCGGTTCCCATAGAAAGTCACCTTGGGGACATCTAGGTATGCCGCTGGCTATCAGTCAGTCAGTCTAAGGTTGTAAGCCATGTAACCAACCAACCAGTCAGTCGCTCAGCTTACCCTTATGTTAGTCCTCTTATATCTTTTACGATCTGCTAGATTAAGTCTGTGATCTGTGGGTATATTATGACACTAGTACTAGTACAGTATATGTTGAAACTGTCACAAGAACAGGCCACTGTCTGCCACTGAAATGGAATACTAGTTACTAGGTGATGGCTTGGGCAGGACTCGGCAGGGCTAACTGTTAGTGTGTAATGGTGCTGTTGGTGTAATGGTTCCTCCAGATACTGTTCTAGTGTATACGCCGGTGCTGTAACGGTTTTCCTCCACAAACCGTAACAACCAGATCGGGTGTCTGTCAGGAGGACTCCCCAAGACGGCGCTTCAAAAGGCATATCAACCTTAGACTAGACCTCTGAATATGAACTCTTTTGTCTGTCTCTCTCTCTTTCTCTTAGGATGACCTTTTAAGAATTCCATTATGTACCGTACACTTAATATGTTGTGTGTGTGTGCGCGTCATGCTTGTGTGTGTGAGAGAGTGTGGAGGACAATCCTGATGCTCTTCGTTCAATATGTTATTGATAGATTCCTTGCTCAGTGTTCATGTATTGACAAAGCCAGCAACAGACTGGCTGGTGTATATGTTTCTCTATGTCAATATTCAGAATTGTTTAACTGAACAAGTTGATTGTTTTAAATGTGGTAGCATCATCGCTCGTTTACCTGAAATGTTTGCTATATCTGGATAGGCTATTGGGTACTTTGTCTGGTTGAAACATTTTTTTGAAGCATTAGGATAAGTGTTGTTGACAGGTATTTGTAGTAGGGAGTGGGGACTAGAACAGTCCATAATAATGATCCATATTACAGATGAGGAGTCAGAACAGATATCACTTTCCCGGGAGGGGTCTGAATAAATTATGGATTTAACACCTGTCAATAAAAACTGCGGCCCCTTTTTTTTAATTGTATGAAATGCGATCGCTGTAATTTAAATGGTTCTTCTCAACTCTTGGATGCACTGTCTCATTTTCAGAATGGTTTTAGTATATATGCTTTTCACTATTAGTAAGTTTACTTTTGAGATGCTAATGGGATTCATTATAGAACATTTGATTTGACACAAGGAATATCATATTCTGAACCACAGGACCGAGACGAAAATTGGGACAAATTTTGCCCAGAGGCCCCACTTTGGCCAAGCTCCGCCCCCACAAGATCCAGTCCTGTCAGGCCCAGAGATTATGAGCTGACCTGCCAAAAGTGAGTGTCTGTCTGACTGTCTGTCTGCCTGGGCTTTCTTGATGAGAAACTAAGGAGAGGTTAGCTTTTGTGAAGCATACGCTTGTAATAAATAGGCGGTTCCATCTTGTGTGTGTGTGTGTGTGTGACTGTGTGACTGTGTGTGTGTGTGAGCGAGCTAGTGGAGACACATTGCAGTAAATCAGATTTATAGTTGACTAGGGGAGTTTCCTGGAAAGCTTGTGCAATGTGGCTAAACAAGTATGAGAATCATGGTCTGTGTGTGTGTGTGCACTCTACAAATGATTGCGCAGTATGTTTACTGTGTGTGTGTGTGACTGTGTGTGTGTTAAATGTCGCAAGATAAAGCTCTCCCTTTCTCTGTCTCTCTATACAAGCCTGTATCTCTCAATCTTTGAATTTTATCCATGGCATGATGTGAGCCTTTCTCTCTGTTTGGTTATTATTCTGATATTTTGTACTCCAGTGTCTTGACCATCACGTAGTTTCTACTTGTCAGTGACAACATGGATCCTGAACTTCTCTACATTACACTGTTTGGCTTTTCATGATTCTTTTAATTTGTGCAAAATATGTGCACATATTCAATTTCTGACTGCTGCTGTGTTAAATGTACTGTAAAGGCATCATGGTCAGACACTTTGCGGAGGTTGCTAATATGTCCCGGCTCAGATTTATTCAGCATGGCTGTGAGGAGATGGTGTGGCATGAACAACACCCCGTTTACATAGTCAAACCCTGAGTGTTAATTCATGCATTAACACGGAGGATGTCATTGGGCTGAATGGTGCTTCAGTCAATAGTAGTCATTAGTCATTAGACGGATCATTATTCTGACGGTGCGTTGGTCCGACTCTTGCATTTCTAACACTATCCCTAACCCTGACCGCTCACAAAGCTACTAGTCGGAGTAATGGGCGGTCCTCCTCGCCTGAATCTCCCTGAATAGAGCATGGACGGCACAAATACAAAGCACTCTTTGGTTTCCGCTGGCGCCACCCATACCTGAAAATGTAGGCATATTCACTACAACTGTAATGTGATGCAACTAAGGAACTTTGAACGAAACATATCCACTCAACGTTATGTCATGATGTACATACTTTATTTATAGAGCATTACGTCAACGCGAAACATGGCCAATGCCAATCGGATCCGGATGTTCCATTTAGGAACGGAATTGGACGGTCAAATTCAAATATTTATGAACACTAGATTTGGACAGTCAGATCCGGTCGTGTTTGTGTGACGCCCATCCATCGTTCACCCATAAGCCAATTTTAATATATCTAGAAATGCACTCTGTCGAGCTGAATGGCCTACTTGTGTGTGTGTGAGCAGAGCGTCGCTCGGTCAATCAGGAACCATCGTTTTTTAGTTTGTATACACAAAAATACACAATCCCTGATTGGTCGAGGTAGTCACCGACATACGCAGCCGGAAACGGTACTTGCGCTCTGCTGGTGCAAGTAATAAGAAGATAGATAGTCATGGTGGCCGTAATAGTGGTAGTGCTGTCAGGGAATTGATCTGCAGCAGAGGATGCACTTGTCTTGTTTTAAGTTCAGTTATGCTTAAATTATACTTGGTCGCACATTGTGTCTTGGACCAGAAATAGCCAATCTACAAGCTCACAAGTTGCGACGTGGTTGTAGATTTGTAGATATCCAGCGTGTGACACTTATATTATTATGCTCCGGCTCTCATATAGTCATAAAATACACCAGGGGGATGATGTCGGTTTGTTGTTTGGACGCACAACGTCTTCCGGCAGTTCCTGTATAGTTAATGCCTCCTTTGCAATTCGGTGACTTTATTGTGCATTATTCTTGTGTCGTTTCGTGATCCCGTCCTTAAATCACACATCGACGCAGCCTATATAATGAATCACCTCCACCACCCCTTCCATCGGCACTGTAATATCAGCCAGCTGTTATGTGTGACACTCGCAGAGAAGAGAACAGGATGTTTCAGTCGAAGGGAAAGTGGTGAAAAAAAAAGCATGTTTTCTACCGCTCCCCCCTCTCTCTCACACACACTCTCTCTCCCTCACACACACACACTCTCTCTCTCTCTCTCTCTCTCTCTCTCTCCCTCCCCCCAGCCCCTCTCAATTAAATTAATTTACATTAGAAAACATATATGACTAC
>OOFJ01108753.1:0-10781 GCA_900323375.1 Benthosema glaciale
ATATATGCTTTATGTCTATGTGTGGCCCTGTATGGCCATTCACTCACTTTATCGAAGTCAGTATGGTCCCCTGAGAATATATTCTGCCCACCCATGTTGTAGTAGACAATGTTGCACAGACAATGCACCTGTCACTGTGCATTGGAATACGAAATGAGAGAACAAGAAGTGTCTGTCCACTTAAAAATTAACAGCTTGCCTTGAAATTCCCCTTTTGTGAATGGGGAGAAATTAATTATGTTATTATACATATATTCTAAATATTTGACGAAGGAACATGTTTGCGTTTGTCGGCTCGGTAGAGAAATACATGATGACTATCAGAGGATCGAGTATTCTTTAAGAATGCAGATGGACATATGCCAACAGTGCCTGTCTGCCAAGTAGTGCATATTTGTCTCTGTAAGGAGACTAGCCTTGGACTACTATCAACCAACGAGGCCAGCAGCAACACGTTCAGTTCAGTCTACTCTGTGCATGTCGACGTTCACATAATTGACCAGTAGGTGGCGGTATTTTACCAGCAGAACTTGAGAGATATATCCCTAACTGTTCTCTCACCCCAAGATGAAGAAGGATGCTGTCATGCCGAGTGCCTCACACACACATGCACACACACTAGTCTGAGAGCATCCCAGCAGCGATTACTCCCCTCTTTTAATCTGAAGTCCATCATTTATATATATATGACAACATTATCAAACGTGGTCAGTTGCGTTAATAGCCACAAAAGAAATATAATAATATACAAGTGCCATCATTGCAGCTTCTCAGCTACACCCCCCCTGTAGTGGTGGTACTTGGCTAACTAACGTTAGCTAATTGCCTCTGCTGCTGCTGCTATTGTTTGTTGTTGCAGTCTCTCTCTCTCTCATCAAACAAATCACAGATGTTGTAGAACAATCCCCTCCAAGGTAAGTGATGTGGTTGCTGCAGCCGCCGGGTTTATTCTCCGCATTTCATTGATGTTCATCACTGAATGTGAATGAGGTGACAGACAGACAGACAGCAGGTTATTGTGGTGGAAGGAATTGTTTGTTGGCGTTGGTTGGGAATGCTAACGTTAACCCGTTGACCAGATATAGCTGGGGCTAATTATCCATTAGCATTTAGCTTGGGATGCTAGCTTGATAGACTTGTTTGGCTGTTGGCTGGTTACCACCACCACCACGAAACCAGCAGCTGAAGCTGGTCCAGCAGCTAACGTTAACTAGCCCTGCTGGGCTAAGCTATACAGGGACAGCTCACTAGGAAACAAAACAACTCTGTGTCACCAGCTAACACAAGGTGCATACCACATGCAATGGGAAAACGTCATTGTTTTGTTGTCATCAGATTTGAATTGCAGAACCACATAGTCATATATCAATAGTTGATGTGTCGTATAACTTGATGAAACGGCTAGCCGAAACGCCTCCTTTATCCCGGGAAGTAGTCTGTCCCAGCATAGCTATTGTCACTATAGCTAACAACGCTAGCCTGGCCAGCTAACTTGCTGTCTTTGTTTGGGTGACTTGTATTCAACAACTCCTGGAGTGTGATTTGGTGCTGATGTGCATGAGTGCTGCTGATGGTTATTGCGACGTAATAACGCACCTACTAGCAGCAGCAGTAGTATATAGATCATGCAACTGTTCGCTTAAGATTTGGCATTCCACTTGACCTGTCACACTGGCTGCAGTGTGTGTGTAAACTAGTTGTCTGTGTAGCAGGGATTACATAAGTTGCAATGTAGTGAAGATTTGTTGGGAGTTGTGTCCTGAGTTGGGAAGTGGGTTTATTCTTGTATGCTTATTCAGGGAGACTGTCATTGTCATTCAGTTAACTTTATTCACTTTTGATGGACTCAAGAGCTGCCCTGAAGGAATCAGTGCATACATTTTCCTGACTTTACTTGTTTCTATAGTTGTCAACTTGTCAACTCATGCCCCCCCCCCCCACACACACACACACACAACATATTACTTACATTATGTTGGCAAAGCCACCAATGTTAAACACTGATTGTCCACTTGTACAGTTCCAGGCATAGATGGTGAATGCACTGTGTAAAACTTAATGAAAATAGATTTTGTGTTACTGAATGAAGTTATGTGTGTAAAACATACCAATGGGTTCCTGTGGATCACCATATGCCAGTACCACTACTACTCAACTATTACACTATTATTACAACAAACTAAGTTGTTATTGCTTGGATTCTGTGCTGGCTATAGGTCACAGAATGAGTTATGGCTCCCATGGCCCTCTCAGCATGTGAAATCTCTTATCTCACAGACAGAATTATTTATTTGGTTGCTGAGACTCTGAGTTATTACGTTTTGAAATTGTCCTTTGAATTAAGTCATTAGTGGAAACTTGATCCCGTTTCATCTCCAATAGATGAAGCAAAGGCAAGCACATGGCCCCAAAAAATAATATCTGTGATAAATCGTGCTGGTGAAATAGTTACTTCAAATGAGTAATGAACGAGTTATAAGTCCACCAGTAAATGGAATTTCCAAATGAATTAAAAATCACTTGATATCTAATATATTCTAGACATCCAAAGGTGTCTATTTCTGGGGAGATTTAGTAGGCTAACAACTACTCACTAGTATATTATGATGATGTAGCTTTTTTTTAATAAAGGGAATAAATGACTCCTATTCTTGAATATATCCAGTTCCACTAGTATTCTTATGTTGCAACCAAAGTTCAAACACCAATCACTATCACTATTAAATAATAGTAAATATCATAAGGACATCCATTTTGTTGGATGAGACTATTTTTGATTAAATCTAAAGTGGTGAGTGAGTTGATGTTGCCTAGAATACACCTGACATTTTAATGAGTTGTCTTACTGCAAAGAAGTGACTGTGATGATTCTTCACATAACTACCACATTGGCATTTAACCTGCGAGGCTGGGTTACAGGAGTACGTATGCTATTACAGGCTGCAAGCTGATTACTGGTTAGGCAACGCACTGAAATTGTAGCTCACTAATGTGTGCTTAGAAAAGAAGGAAAAAAAATAACTCTTCAGACTTAGCCAAGAGAGTGATTTAAAACTGTTTAAATATGACATACTGCTGCACTTTTAATTTATTTTCCTCACACACCAATATTTTTCATTAACTACAGTCCATTGCACAAATGCTGTGCTTTATTTTAAATGGTGTTATTAGTCTCTATACCACAAAATAATAACGTTCTGATGTGATCTTTTCTAGTGATCTAAAGAGACTATACACTGTAGCGTCTTGCTGTCGTTCTTCACACACATTGGAATATCGGTATTGTGACATTAAATTACGTAGCTAATGAAGCTCCTCGTTTGTGGCTGTGGCAGCACAAGAATGAACGTTGGAGATGAGAAAATTTACGCTACTGTTTTTTCCTTTAATGACTAATGCGTATTTGAGTTACAGCAGCTCCTTGTTGAGTGATGTGTAGGAAGTGGAAGGCACTGCCTGTGAAGTGTCACACAATGTAAAAGGAAGATCCCCTGTGAATTGGCTGCCTGTTCACCGTGCTCTGGCACCCCTTTGTTGGCTGATTTGTCAATACGCACAGTTAGGAATTCAATGTCTACATGCTGCGCTCGAATGGCAGCTTGCTGTTTTTCACCCAGATCACCCCCACTGCATCTTAGCTTCAGCACGTATTATCATGAAGGATAGTTCTCCATTATATAGCCTGGGTCTGGTCTCGGCTCCACTATTTGCTGTGTGTGTGTACTGAATCATTGTGTTGCAGAAAGGCATGGTAATAACCTATCCTTTTGTGTGCCTAGGCTATACTTTAGAAAGAGGCATTTTTCTCTCTGCAAGGCTATTGTGTTTCAGGCTGAGGTGATGAGACTGATTTATTGTTTTCGTTCTGGGATTATATAAATCTCCTATGCAATATTATTTGGAATCATGTGAGTTATAGAGCAGTGATGAAACCTAGTCTTGGTAAACTAAAAACTAATCGGAACAGGCTGTCTTGTAAAACCTCATCATTGCAGATCAGGCGCTTTATTAAGAAAATGTGCAGTGCTGTATCTGGCGTGCCCACTGACTTCACAGACTAACTTACACAGAGACTGCATTCGGATAACAAGGAACATTGTGGATCAACTGATTTAGCTTCTCTCCTTCTAGTGTTTGATATCAATTTCAGTGGAGGATATCTGGTGGTTACATAGAAAATTAATGCTATGAACAAAGGAGCAATGTTCGTTCAGAGAGCTCTTGATGGGCTATTCAAGTGCTGTATATTCATTAAAAATAACAATCTGTCAGCACTTACTGACAGCACACACAACAAGCCAAGCTCTCTTCATTGTTCTCCAAAGATGTTTTTCTGTTCCCGTGCCAAGAGCTGGGTAATTGGCTGTAGCAGAGCCTTGCATGTGTTGTTTTAAGATATTGGACTGACACACACAGGGCACCCTGGCAGAAATGAGGCAAGTTTTTTTTTTTTTGCATTGTTTTGTTCACTTCACCCCCTCCTCTCTTGGCTTATCCGAGCAACTGGCTACTGTATGATGCAGGATGTGTTTTGCGTTTCCTGACAGCTTCCCTTCACCTCTCATAACGGGGGATCCAAGCATGCAGCATCATATCTCATCTTTGTTTGATACAGGCCTAGTGCTGCAGCTCCACAATTGTGGCGAGGAGATGGTATCTGCAAATTCTATCTGTGTTAACAATTGCAAGCTGTCTTGCCGCATGCTGCCAGTGGTATTTGATGTACTAGATGTGATCAAATCAGTTTTCGCTGTGAACTCAGGCAGGGTGAAGGCTTGCTGGCTTGTGTGTCATGCCTTGAAATCGTCTTGTCTGTGTCTTGTTGGGTTGGCATGGCTTCTCGTCTCAACTAATCAGACGTATTGCTATTTTTCCTCATATTATCAGCCAGGCTCTTGGCAGTTCCTTGAGTTTTGGGGGTGGGTAGTAAATAATCTGTTTGCATGTTTACCATATGTGTGTTTTTTATGTGGCTTTGAGGATAAGTGAGGCTAGTGTATGTTGCAACTTGCAACATTCAGTGTCATCTGTGATTTATGGTGCCCAAGTAACTGTAAATGTACTGTGTAGAAACTAGGAAATGTTGGCTAAGCTAACATTTGTTTGGTACAGTGTGAAACAATATGCCAAAGGCAGGACAATGAAACATTGTATGGCTGCTATCGTACTGTGTGTTATGTCTGTTTTAGTTTAGGCTTCCACAATGCAGTATTTTACACACACATGCCTTGTTTTATTTTTTATTAAACAAACGATTTATGGACAACACAATAGCACATCTATTACATAGCCAAAGAACATGCATTTTCGTGGATGTAAAAATATAACATTCAGTCACTTGGTCTCTCAGTGGAAGTGGAAAATTAAATGGTGAAAGATCATCTGGCCAGCCCCCCAGGAGAAACGGGGAAAGAGCAGGGTTAGGAGAGGGAGAGAGAGGGGAGGAGGAGCGTGTGTGTGTGTCAGTGCTGATTAGGTAAGAGATTGCCTCATGTAATGACACGGCATGGCGCTAGTGGTGCAGAAACGCACACAATGCATACCAGTGTTTTACTGCACACCCCCCGCAGCTGCCTACAAACATGCCTGCCTAGTGCCTAGTAGAGATGTGCGTGTAGTGCACGCACGCACGCAGTGCCACGCACAGTGACTCACTCACTCACTCACTCACTCACTCACTCACTCACTCACTCACTCACTCACTCACACTCTCTCACTCACTCACTCACACTCTCTCACACACACTCACACACACACACTCTCTCTCTCTGGTATAAATTACACCATCATCGTTGGATGACCACGGCACGTTTATTCTACACAAAAGTCACTGGCCTTTTGCACGTCTCACTCCTTTTCTCCTGTAGTGCAGAAGAACAACTGAGGTGAATTAAGGTGGAGATGAGCACAATGGGCTTGGCACGTCTTTTGGTGTGTGTGCACAAACGTTGTCCTACAGCAAACATTAAATTCCGATTGACAATGAATGGACAATTTTTCATCAGTGTCGGAGCAAATAGACACTAGGTGTCTATTTTACTCATCATGATGATGTAGTACTATGTACGTGTACGATGATGTGTGAATTTGTATTTCGTACCAGCCTACCAGGGGTCATTGTTGCAGTTGGCAGCAGCATTTGTCAGTGCAAATGCTTGCTGTTAAATAGACTACCTAATGTGTCAGGCCATTTTACACTGTTGAGAGCGAAACCTTTCAGGAGTGTGAGCGGAATATGTCCTCTTTTTTCCTACATGTGAGCCATTGAGCGGTCCAAGACAGGTGAAGGTTTCATTGACTTACTGCCCCCATGGTACTGCGCATTGCCAATTGCTTTTTAGACCATTAGCTGGGCTAATAATAGACCTACTAAGGTCTGTTATATAAAGGGCTAAGACGCATATTATTATTGTCATGTTAACACAAAATGATAAGACGTGAAGATGAGATGTAAAGCGTAAAGACCCACTCTGGCTAGTGGCTATTTCCCTAACACAGTGATTAAGGGTAAATAACAATCAATAAGTAATCAGTAATAATTATCAGGGAGCTCCCTGTAACAGTTGAATGATGCAGTTGACTTAATTGATTTGCTTCATAGAGAGTGGGGGATCAATAGGACCAGTGTTATGTCCTGGGCAGCAGCAGACATATTTCTTTGTCACGCAGCTCAAACTGGCTGCAGCAGGCATAGCTTGCTGCTTCTAGTGTAATCTCACCAACTTCAGTGTCTGAGAGATGAAACCAATCACATGCATGCTTTTACACTGTCCTGGCCATAAACCACTCATGTAGGTAGCTGTGTGATTAATGGTTGTGTGTGTACATGTATGCACACACACACACACACACGCGCACACGCACAGCCACACACACATGCACACAGCTGCAGAGGCCAGTCCAGTGACTGATGTTTTAATGGAGAGAGCATGTGGGCCTGCAGTGAGCTCAGGCTTTATGCGGCCATAAGGAAATGACCCCTGGTGGTATTTGTGGCTCTGTTCTCAGCTCCAGCTCTCTCTTGCGCTCCCCTGTCCACTGGGAGCCCCCCGATGGCAATCTTTATGTCCTTGCTCGCCCTTGCAGGTTAGGTACACCTATTGAGCTCCCCTGGGCTTTTAGTTCACAGGATTGGGCTAAAGGCTGGATTGACTCGGGTTTAGGGATGGACATGTTGTCTCCGCACCTCTGTTCCAGCAGCCAGCGCAGAGAAAATGAGTTCTGTGGATTGGGTTTAGATTTGCCACTGTAGCACTTCCACTCTTATACACTCTGGCTGCCGTCAGGGAAAGGGCTGTCAGAGAGCGAGCGAGAGGGAGGGAGGGAGGAAGGAAAGGAGAGGGAGAACAGTGAAGCACAGCAGTGCTATCTAATGGATCAATTTGTAATAAATCTGTTGCCTCAAGCTGTTGTTGTTCGCTTCTACACAGTAAAAGGTGTCTGCATTTCTCAGGCAAGAAAATGCTTGTCGGTCTGTGCAGACAGCGCTATCAGTGAATGAGACACAACTAAATCACCGCAAATCTTTTTTTTCTCCCTTTCTCCCAGCTCAGTTTACATGGGTCGAACACACTGCACCGTTTTTAATACAGCCTTTATCGGTGCATTCCATTGGTCAGAATGGGAGGGGGTTTGGACCTGTCGATAGGGCTTGAGCACTGCCATGAGGAAGTAACGCTCCCCTCACATTAAATTTCACCCATTATCCGATATCGGCCATTAATCACGACGAAGGAGCTATTGATCAGGCTATCAGCCAAGCTTGGTCAATTTATTTGCCAGAAGTTATTTCACGTCACAAGGCTCTGTATTGAAGCAGCTTTGCCCTTTTGAAGAAAGCGTGCAGAGTTTCCATTGAGCAACAGAGCTGAAATGGTCCTGCTATTATGACAACAGTTTGATCTTTAAGGTAACAAAAGAATGTGTCTCTATAGGGAGCACTCTCGCTCCTCCTTCACTAGCAGCCATATGGACCGTGCTAATTGTGTTTTACGCCAGCCATTTTCACCGATCCATTGGGGACTTGTGGAAGAGTGCTGTAGCTATAATGTCACCAGCACCGGGCTGGCTCATGAAAGAAACATTAGCGGGCAAGATGAGAAGACAGGAAGGCAATACACTGCAAGTCAACACAGTTATTGATTTTATTCAAATGAAAGCAGTGGTTTCTCTGCTCGGGATCTGTTGTTTGTTAGCTTTTAATCCATGTTTTCATGACTCGTTGCAATCTCGGCTGTTGTCTCAGCTAGCCGTTCATTTGTGTCTCACATGTGCTCTTTGTCAAGTGGGGAGATGTGATTCCAGGCATGATGTCATTTTGTAAAAGAATAATAATGTGATCTGAACGGCTTGTTAGTACCGCGGTTCAATGCATTTATGAGGATGTCACAGTCAAGTGACAAATCTCATCATGTATGTTTTTAAGCTGATAGTCTTATTTGTAATTTGGCACCAGTGTCATATTTAGCCTGCAGTAATGATGCCACAGAGCAATCGTCTCATCAGTTTTGTATTGTGACGCACACAAAAATGCTGAGGTTTGAACATTCAATGTAAATGTGACATTCACAATGTTTGCCTTGCCCTTCAGGGCAGAGATTGGTTGTAAACTGTTTGAAGTGCTAAGTGCGACCGAGCCAAACGTGTATGTGGGTGTGTGTGTTTTAACGTGTCTGTCTATAATATGCAATCATGAAAAGGGCACATCCAAGGAAATGAGATATCTCAAGGAGAGGGAGGGAGAGGAAGGAGGGACGGGCGGGCCAGTGATGGGAGGGTGGCTTTCATTGTGTTTTCGTTCGCAAACAGTTTTCTTGTAATTATCAAAATTGATGTTTGCTGTGGAGCCATAGATCGGTAGGTTCCCCCAGTAATAAAGTAATGCAGGGAGCTGAGCCTTTAGGCCGGGAAATAAAAGGCAATCAAGCCTCCCCAACACTCTGCCCCTGTCACCCCAAAATGAAGCGGCAGAAATCCTAATTAACTCGACTGAATAGAGGAACAGCCCCTGACTATGCCAATTGGATATGCTGCAGCTAGCGCAGTGCATGGTGCTGCCGCTGCCTATGTGATACACGCTAATGAAGACACTCCACTAGCCTTGATGCGTCCCCCCCCCCTTCCCCTCTCTCTCCTCCTATGTCTTTACTGACGTCCACCTATCCACATTCTTTTTACTCGGTGGCTCAGTCTCCTGAGGTATTTTATCCCCCTTCCTCCCTACCTCCCTCCCTCCCTCCTCTCCTCCTCCTTGCTACTACTCCTTCCCCACACGTGAAGCTGTGGACAAGACGGGTTCCTGTGATTGAGTGAGAGAGAAGCTTTGTTGCCTCGAGGTGTCTGGGAGTCCTGCACAGTAAATCGGTGAGCTAGAAGATGGCCTCTGTGATGGTTATCGCTGCTTATGTAAAGAATGCTCTGAGACAGAGAGAGAGAGAGAGAGAGAGAGAGAGAGAGAGAGGGAGAGAAAGAGAGAGAGGGAGAGAGAGAGAGGACGACGACGACGACGGAGAGAGAAAAGGAGAGTCAGCATTGATCTCTTCCCATTGATTTCATAGATCCTCTTTCAGATGACACCAAAGTTGTCTTTTCGTGTCATCTTCAAGTGCTTCTTTTGAAATAAGCAGCTCTGCAAATTACTCCTGTCATCAGACTCCCTCGCTCTGTACCAGCATTGTGTGATCATTCTGTGTGGGTTGAGAGTCATGTTAAATCTTGCTGTGCACACTCACCTCGTTTGTTGCTTCCTACTGTTTTGTGTTGGCAGCAGCAACATGGTGAGCCTTTTCAACATCATACTCCGTTAATCGCGATATGATGCCTTTTTGCTTTTGTGGCGAGCAAACCTTGTTGCCTTGATTAGGCCTAACAGCGATGGACGCTACGTAGACATTGACAATGCAGCTTGGTGGGGTATAGCTCTGAACAGTAACATTTCCATGTCTTTGTTGTAGACGTAGAGTACTGACTGTTTGAAACCTGAGCCAGCCTCCCGTTTGCAGCCAGCTGCTCCACACTGTTTACCTGTAAGCTCTTTGTCTGTGCGTGGCTGCAGAGCTGTCACCTCACCCCGTCTTTGTTGTACCAGGCAGGCCCAGGTGCCTCCAGGGATGGACAGACAAACAGAGGAAAGAGGGGAGGAGAAGCCCCCCTCCCCACTGCTGTTCTTCCTCCTACACGGTTCCCTTGCGACCACTCCGCCTGACAAGTTTCCAGGCACTCAAAAAGTGGCAAATCGACTCACTGTAGGATTCACTGTCACTTAGCTGAGCAGCACACACCAGGAGACCAAATCCAACTTATTCTGCCTTCGCTTCCCGTTCGACTGCCTTCTGAAAATGTAGAAATTCTATTTGGCAGGGAATTGCCTGGACCCGGTTCCCCGTAAATAATAATAGCGTGTTCCAGTCCATTCCCCAACTATCCAAAAATCCACTCCAGTGAAACAGACCTGGTGTGCTACTGATAACACCTTGATTAAGTGTGTGTTTTTTTTTTTTTATATTTCAAATACATTTCAACTAGATGGCACTGAGGTCTGAGGTATTTTCAGACCTGATTGCAGCTGCATTTTTGAACCAAAAATTCAACTAAGGGCAAGGCAATTTGCAGTGCAGGCACCATATGAGGAGTATTTTCCACAAGGTTAAGATGTGTAGTGGTTCAGAAGAAGGTCTTTTACATTCTCATTTCTTGTTGTCATTACAAAGCAAAACCTGCTTGGCACGAAGCAAGCACTTGCTGGAAACACCAATGGTATTAAGTAGAGCAAGGTGCCGTCT
>OOFJ01108803.1:0-11800 GCA_900323375.1 Benthosema glaciale
TAAATATAAATTATATCATTTTAATGCTTGTAAACTACTGCTGCATTCAAATGGAATCAGGCAAACGGCAAACTGCACCCATTTTAGTGGATGGGAGCAGAACGGTAAACGGAACAGGACGGCCCGGCAGCCAGAACCGGCGCCGGTAACGGCAGACGGCATCGATGTTATAAAATAAAATATTTTTACCGTTCCATGCCGTCCAGCAGGTCTACCATGAATGAATGAATGCAGCATTAGTTGGTCTATTTCATAATGACACTGATATCTCCCAACATGCTGTATCTTTCCTGCTGCGTTTCCCTCCTCTCCTCCTCTCCTCTCCTCTCTCAGCCCGTAACCAAGCCTTTGATGTGGTGCTGGTGGACACCGCAGGGCGTATGCAGGACAACGCCCCCCTGATGACGGCCCTGGCCAAGCTCATTGCCGTCAACATGCCTGACCTGGTGCTGTTCGTAGGGGAGGCTCTGGTGGGCAACGAGGCTGTCGACCAGCTGGTAAGACGGTTGGGCTCGCCTCTATGCACACAGAATAACTCTTCCTACTTCCTTCACACAGGTGTTACCGATGATTACTAATGAAGGCTCTGTTCCATCTGGTGTAAAGTGGTTCTCAAAAGAAAATATTTAAAGGACCCACATATCTTCTTGAGAGTGCACAAATGGAAGCAAATGGATTACGTAAGGGTCCATTTGGATCCATTTGGAGTTACACACCCATTTGGGGCATCTGAAACCCGCTCCAGAACACTTGGAGACCCACTGGTGTAGACTGTTTTCGGTGAGCCAACATGAACAGTAGCAGCAATTCTGGTTGACCAGAATTCAAAAGAGCCTTCATTAGTATCACTTGTGTTCAATGACAAAATAAAATCCATCCATCAGCATGGACACCTGTAAATGAAGGAAGTAGGGAAGTGGCCCAAGTTCTTTCCTTATGCTTAGGGTCTTGATATTTGATGCTGAGTTCTGACCATTTCCATGTCTGAATAATGATTAAAACAAGGGGAGAGAGTATGAAAACACTTTCTAGACTATTGGTTCCATGTACAGTTTTTAGCATAGTTCATATTATTATTATTTTTTTTACGGATGCGACCAATAAAAAAACATCGACCTCTGTGTGAAACTGCCTTTATAGACCACAACTTACAACGTAAGATTATCTTGTGTCTTTGACAGGTAACTACGGCCAAATGCATATAATGCTTTATTACTATTATTATTATTACTGCATATAATAAAGGCCTAAACTAGCACTTGTAGACACACGGGTCATTTGCTGGAGCTTTATAACCGATACCTGAAAAAATATGACAAGCTTATTGAGTACCTGTTTTGAGCTTTGGGCTTATCACACCTGTTATCAAGCATAGCGGCCCATGACGTCATGTTTAAACAATCAAGACAAGAGGCGATCAAGAAATAAATGTAATCATCCATGCTGGCACCAACATGTCGGTCTAAAAGTGTATTGATATCTGTCAACCAGCGCTGTCTGGGTTTATGATATGCACAATTCTGCTTTTAAAATGACAAAAAGTCTGGAATTTTGAAATAAAAAAATGTCACCTTGGCTCAGAAAGTCCCAACACTGAGAAGAGTGCTACATTTTAATGACAAATTACCAGCTGGCCTTCTGCCTACAGATGTGATGCAGTTAAACAAATTAATACCTATGATGTTTTTAAACATCAAACTGTGGAAACTATGTGGAGTATGTTCTGTCCACCTGGGGTCACTGTTGCAGACCTGGAGCATATTATGCAGTTTCATGAGCCTGATATGAAACGGGGACAATTCTGCAAATCGATTCCATGGCCAGTCATTTGGGATAAGTAAAAAAAAAAAAAAAAAAGCTATATGCATGCAGAATGTCTCTGATGGAGCAGGCTAATGAGGGAGAAGGTATAAATGTGCTTCCAGATGCGTTTCAGATTTATTTATTTTTCATGTGGAGAAACCAGTTAAACGTCATTGATCATTTTTACATACTGCTTTTTAAAACATATCCTTAAGTGGAGACCAGATGATGATAGCCAAGGACCATCAGTTATCTATCAATCCCTATTTCTATTAACAGAAATAGAAGAACATTTTGATTTATACATCACTTAGTTGAAATCAAAGGCAGGTGTACCACGCAGTGCGATTGCCATGCTGTCAACTTGGCGCTGTCCAAGGTGCATATTAATCGTTTGGGAATCATGTAATAAGCTATTTTGAAATAGCACACACTACACAGACAGCACTTGACAATAAAAGTAAATGCATCTAGAAACGTGACGTTGATATGAAACATGTTTCTGCTCCAAAATGTGCGAAGAAACTTTTAAACTAGCTGTTGTAAATGTGGACTATTATCAACTATTATCTGATAACACAAATGTCAGGGGCGTCAGGGTCGTGAAACTGCCTCGGTAGGTCAGCAGTCTAGGTCGCCCGAGTCTCATTGTCCTCAACTGTTTACCCACTAGCTCTTTTAGTTCACACACATACTGTACATACCAAAAAACCCTGTCAACATTATTTGCACAGCTGCTTAGTTTTACACCTCTTGTCACTAGCACTGCTGATAACCACTGGTAGAAATGATGGTGCTATACGAATGGCCACCTGTCAAAACAGTTTTTGTCCCCCAGCTTTCCCTACTTGCCATTGATACTAGAGTATCATTCCCACTTATATCTCTCTCTCTTTTGCGTTCAGGTGAAGTTTAATCAGGCTCTTGCCGACCACTCCATGTCCGACAAGCCCCGCCTCATCGATGGAATCGTCCTCACCAAGTTTGACACCATTGACGACAAGGTGAAGTCACTTTCTTACTCGCGAAACTTCATTTCTCTACCATGAAACTTCAATATATATTATGGCCCATGAGAAACTTAAACCATTTCTTCCCTATGCATGCGTTTAGTTGGACATGCCAACAGTCAGACACCCTCCCCTAACCTAACCCTAACCTCACATGAAGCCATGGGTGATTTTTAACCCACAGCCCGGTTTTGTCTGACTAATGACTGGGAATGTAGGACTGTTGGCATTATATCTTAACCAACGTGTGCACCCCTCTCTGCCCACAGGTTGGCGCTGCCATCTCCATGACCTACATCACAGGCCAGCCTATTGTGTTTGTGGGCACGGGGCAGACCTATAATGACCTGCGCAGCCTCAATGCAGGTGCTGTCGTCAGTGCCCTGATGAAGGCTTGAGTGGCTGCATGTTTCTGTCGTCCCGTTCCGTCTTTGTGATTAAAAAACCAACGCTGCAAGACGTGGCCCCGCTAGCCTGAGTTTGGCATCCTCCTCTCCAGCCCCTTCACATTGCACCAAATGAACTTCAAAGTCCCACAAGTTCCTATTCTCCTCTGAGAATATGATTGCTTGTTCTCTTGAAAGGGAGAAAGTTGTTTCTACAAAGATGAGGCGCCTCCCTTTTTATGCATCACTTCAAAACCTTTGGGCCAAATCGGAAAAAAAGCAACTTGGTTGTGCTTCAGCTTCACAAATGATTCAAACCCCTTCATGAAGTGACATTTTAGTTGACTTCTAAGCCAATCAAATGGACATGGGATATGTGAATGTTTTCAGTATACTGGTTTACAAATGGACGTCTCACACTTACTGTAAATGAGGTCGGGTCATAAATGCTTAGTGACCATAGTGCCTGTTTGCCTCTTTAATATTGTCAAAGCTTGGGCAGTCCTCCATCAACTGTACCATACAGAAGCAGTCCATATCCTTTTACTCCAGAGAAGCATTCTGTAGGAGCACAGATGTTGTCATTGCACACTTGCTGAAGCACAGCTGTACTTTGGCTCCATTCAACATGAGGAATTAGTTTTACTTCAGCCACTAAAGAGTGGTGCTTGAGTAATTTGGTTGTACTTAATATTTAATCATGCAGTCTGCGGTACTAATTCATTCAGGGTATAACTTCTGCAGACAATGACTGCCAATTAACTGTTCAGAACTGCTGATGTGCAAATTCAATGGCATGCTGTGTAGAGCCAACTATTTTAATTATCTCAAATTTTAGAATGAAATGTAAACATTTATTCTGCTCATCCGCTGTTCTTAAAGGCATGAGGTCCAGCTCCCTCTTGCCAAAAGACTGACACTGTTTCATACCCTTTGCAACTCGGTACTCATTTGGGGTGGATTGAGGGGAGGTTGCACACAATGTACTCATGCTAGGCTACTGGAATGTGCAGCTATAAAGGTCCTGCCCACAAAACAAAGTAGACTGCGGTTTAAATCCTCTACATTGAATTGGCATAACTAAATTTGGGGGGGGGGAAAAATCACTCCAATTAACGTGAAATTAAGAAAACATTACCTCACCATCCTGGATAACTGTAGAACACTGAACTCAACTTTTGTCAAACCATCACTAAATCTTTCCCAAAATATATTGAAGTTCAAAGCAATGAATATTGTCTTCCTCTCATTAAGGTAGACTAAGGGGACATGAACCAGGCCATGTACCAAAGCTCTTTATGGACAGTTGTATGAAGGCCTCTACCTGATAGCCTATCTTCCAAATCATGCTATTAAAACCTATTCTTTAGACTTTACTCCTATTTACAGTTGAGGACGGGTGAAACTTACTTTGTACATTATTTCATAGATTTTAAAAGGCCAAGCTTTCTTTTGAAATTCTTTCGGCCTGTAATTTATTTATCCCATTTGAATTTACTTTCCATTTGTAAGAAGTCATCTTCTGCCCTTTTTTAATTTGCGGTAGTGCAATAACAGAGAAATCAAGAGCTCTATAGAGAATTTGTCCTAATTTATGAGAATGTAAAAAAAAACAAAGTATTTCTAAATAAAGCTGCTATATGCTGTAACTGTTGGTAAAGTAGTGTTTTTTGTTTTGTTTTTTTCACGTTGCTCATGAGGATGCCTGTGTGTAGCCTAAAAACAATGAGCATGAAGCTTGTCTGTGCTTGTCTTTGCTCTGCAATCACCAAACGACACATGGAATACCAAAGGCTTTATTTCGAAAATAGCACTTATAAATACCTAAAACAGATGTCACAAAAACACAAGTATTAAAAATACAAAATGTTTACAAAGAACAGTATAACAAATTTGCCATTATGGTCAGCACAGGGGCCTCGTTCATAAAATGGTCTTGAGATCAAATTTCACATTCAGTAACTACTTTGCGCACAAACCGATAAGCGATAAAGCATGTTTTCATAAGACTTTAGACATGGGGAATGTTTGTATGTCTATGTCCATGTCATGTTGTGTACTGTAGGCACGACAGCGGACATACCCCAGGTCCAAAATACAGAGAGGTGTGTGTGTGTGCGCGCGCTCTCTCCCTTTGTGATCTTTTGGTATAGCATGGCATCTATTCAGTTAAAGACCCAGACAACAAATTAAAGACATGCTATAAATTATGTGTCAAATTTGCAAACATTAACTCAACATGGCTGTTCCTGCATTGTTGGAAGACATCAATTTAAAGGAACACGTTTTCAGAGATGGGAATTATGTTTTTGCTCATGCTGATGATTGGCCATTTATTTATTTCCACAGAATTATTGTGATCCAGGTTATGGTTATGTCACACTTGTTTTTTTGGTTAACAGCCAACAAGCAGGCACACGTAATGATGTTGTGTGCACATGTAATTTCCCCCGGGGATACATGGGGATACCCGGATACAGGTGCAGTTGACTTCTAGTTTGCCATGGTTCAATCTGAATAAGCACTTTTACTCATGCTACATTTATATACGTACAGGGAAATCTGTTGGTCCTTTTCCAGAGGCAGAGGTAAACCTGTGTCTGTCCATGTGTACAAATTTAACATCATTTAAGATTCATAAATCAAAGGTCTTAAAGTGACTGTTTAGTATTTTCTGCAAATCAGTATAGTGATATATAAAGTATATCACAGGAAATTATCTTAAGACAACTTTAAGCATAAATCCAATAAAAGGTTTATGAATGAGGCCCCAGGAGTTGCTAAGACATTACAACAGACACGCAGCCTCTCATCAGCTGTTACATTTGAGGATGACCAATGCACATGTGTGTTTGCATACCCATGGTACCATGACTGGTACTACAAGTTCCCCCTACCTCACAGTTGTGTGCAAATCAAGTTTACTTGTTTCAAGTTTAGCATCAGAGAGACTCCTACATTCTAGACCTAGATCTATTTTCAGTTGAGCACACAGCATGTCAAATGTGCACATAGAATGGTGTCTTGGAGAGGTGCAGAATATAGAAATGAAGGTTTGTGATGGTACAGTAATTTACTAGGCACTCTAAACCAAGAAACCGCCTCTCAATGAAGCACATCAGTCCCCAATTTCAATCGATAGACTTAAGAGCACAGTAGTTGTGTAGTTTTATAATAACCGATGACATAACCCTATACATTTCATCGCTTCATTAGCCCCTCCTTAAATGTCATTTTTTCCATTGCCCTGGCACCGGATGAAAAAATGGTTACAAAATCGTGGGATAAAATTTTAAATAAAAAACATGATAGTCACTGTCATGAACACAATACCGCGGTATGCCATTACACAAATAACTGCGGTATTGCGGTTATTGCACCCAGCCCTATTGCCCTCAGGTATTTGGAAATTAATACAGTACAGTGTGTGTGTGTGTTCCAAACATCTGTCTTTTCTACATTACCCTCTGCAATATCCACGCTCCACACATTTGGGTTGTTGTTGTTGTTGGTACTACATACACTCATACAGTATAGCACACTCACTGACGCTTATTTCCACTGAAACACCCTTCCCTTCCCTTTGTAACTAATACAGTAAAACAAATGACTGAAGTAACAACATGGACAGTGTAAAGGTCTCTTCTGGTCCAGCATTTCCCTGGATTTGAAAGTCCAGCAAACGTAATCAGACCTGAGTAGCAGTAGTAGGAGTAGATTAATGTCTACTGAAGGAGCTGTGAGGGACAATGACTGACACTGATCATCCCGTGCGCGTGTGTAGCGTAGTGCCTGTCAACAATGGAGGTCTGGGGCAAAGAGAGAAGGAAGGGATCGTGAACGAACAAGCATCAGCAGAAACTCAACGGCCGGCTGCCATGCATGCAATAAGTCAGCGTGCAGTGCATACAGTATGAAGGGGGAGTCCAAAGGGTTCTTTCTATAATGAGGAAGCCTGGGGTATATACTGTAGGTACATTCTTATCTCTACAAGCATGCAGGGAAGAGAACAAGGTCTACAGTAAGTGCTTTTTATTGTATTAATACTGGTGGTATTGTGGGGATGCCTCTTGTATAAAAAGGCACTTGGCTCGCACCCAAACGGAAGCATTCAATCCTAACCTTGAAGGAGGCTTTTCTGTGTGTTAAAACCGTTCTGCTGCTCCTCGCCGTTTTGTGAGGGAGACCCTATGGGGTGTAGAAAGAAAACACCATTATCAATGACAGTTACAGACATACCTGCATCTGCAAATCATCATGAGTATAGTAATAATGTCCCTTTTCATAGATAGCACACACCACTTTGATAGGTAAATGCCAAGATAAAATAAGCCTGTTTCATTTAGACACCAGCATGATTTAACTGTACAGGGAAAAATGAAACACATCCACAGACTCATGTTTATTCCCTTAACTCGGCACCGAGATCAACTTTTGACGCCTTGTGGTCCAAACGCTCACATGACTGAGATCACCGTGTCACGCCTTTTTTTAATGACAATTGTGATCTGTGCGCTCTCGTAACACTTTGGTTTCAGTGCGATGAAGAAAAGAAAAAAAAATCTGCTGGCTTATGCTGTCTATAGGAACACAGTTTTTAGAATCGTATTCATTTTGGACTACAACAAGCTTGATTTGCGGCTCGTGTCTCTAAAAAAAAAGATCCTTGGTTACAAAATGTATGTTTTGGGTGAATTAAATAACATTTGCGGTTGTTACGTAGCGTTTTTTCACTTCCCGATGCGCAGTTCCCGGGTAAAACGGCTTTCAAACTAAGACGGTCTAACATTGAAAGGTCTAACATTGAAGTGAAGGGGTGGCAATCTGTGAGTTCCTTTTCGGCCACTAGATGGCAATGTTGGCAGTAAATGAGTTAAAATGCACCCCCTCCCCCAACACATCTTTTCCTCTTACCCCAGCCATTGGTGGCGGTCACGTCTCGGTTGCAGATCTCGTTGGCCAGCCGCTCGAAGTACTCGGGCAGGTCGCCGTACTCGTCGCCGTAGGAGATGACCTTGATGCCCTTGTCCAGCATGTTGTCGCGCAGCTTCTTGAACTCGCCGACGTCCTCGCGCCGCACCAGCATGAAGTGCTCCAGGTCAGACTTGTGCTTGACGGCCTCCAGGAACAGGGCCTGGAACGTGGTGTCGTCCACCGTGCGTCCGCAGCCCAGGAACACAAACGACTTGGTCTCATAGAGCTTCTGGATCTCACGCTGAGTGGAAGGAAATTATAGGTTCAACCCATTAAAAGACCTGAGAGACCACATTCTACAAAATGTCTCCTAAATCTTGACAGTTTTCTTAAAATCCTATGATTCTATGTCAGTCAGTAGTTCTCAAACCTTTTTCATGTCAAGGACCCCCAGAATTATATGTATTTGTATCCGTATGGATGGATGAAAGTTCTTTATGTAATTCACAGTTTACGTAGTACAACAGTATAAATCAAGCTTGTTAACCCATTTGTTCTCAAGGACGTCTCTGAACGTCTTAAGAAAAAGAAAAAAACGACCGGGAGCGAAGACGTCTGTGGACGTCTTAATGCTATTACATTGATATCAAACCGATCAAGTAAAATCCGGGCTATTTTTTGCTTCGTCTTTTTTGTCCTAAACTGCTTCCCGTAGCCAACGTGATGACGTCGCGCAACACCAGCTCTGTTTGCTTCCGTGTTTACGGAAGCAGGAGAACGCTCATAGCTGGAATAAAAGTAAGTCCTGTAGCACCCTCGGCACAAGATTAATCCTTTTTTTTATTAATCCAGGCATTAATTGGGTTAATAGGATGTTATCAACCGCTAATCACCAATATGCTCCTTATCAGACTATGCAATCGAGCAATATGGACTTTTCCTCCATACTGACTACGAGTACTAGGCGACTACTAGGAAGTGAAACTACTGCCCCCGAAGTGAAAACATTGTGAAACTGCGCTATACAACAACTTTGCTTTATGTTTACTTACGTGAGACGGAGATTAGGGTTAGGGGCTTAGTAGATGGACAACGCGACCAACGCGATGTCGGACAACAACGTCAATATGTAGGAAATGGCCATACTGGCTCCATCGCATGGTCTTTCTTGATAAGGGCTGATGACTGTTAAAGTCTATTAAATCGTCTGATAACATCCGAAACCGCTATATGCCCTCAAATGCTCACCATGACCTCTGTGTTCCTCAGCACGTTCTGATAGCCAGCAGGGTGCAGCACGATGCCACTGGGGTTGGTGTAAACACCATGGATATGGAGAACACTCAACGGCCGCTTCTCTTGAGCCCACTCCAGCACCTGCACGCACGCACACGCACGCACACATACACACACACACAGACAGTTTACAGTCCATTGCACCCAATCCTGTTCTGGCTGGACAAGTAGTAAACTCAATTTACACAGCAGGGAGAGGATTATTATCCCTGATGGAGACAAAGCATAAATACCAAGACTGAGAGGCAAAGTCACAGGCCCCTGACAAACAGCTAAAGCCTCATTTAAACCCGCTCGCTTGCCGAGCAATGCCGACAAGAACTGATTTCACACTAGCAGCGCATTGCCTCATGATGCAGTGTGATCAGGTGATCACATAATATAACATTCACCAGCCACTTTCACAAATGACCAAAACATTTATAGTTAGTTTGTTAAGAGTTCTGAAATTATGGCGGTTAAATGCGTACAACAGTTGGTAGAACAAATGCACCTCACAGCCACCACTAATGTTTTTGGCTTCTGTTTATTTCCAATCCATGATAAATGTACTTATTCTCAGAGGGCAACAATTACAAATGAATTCCCGTCATTGGATCAATAAAGTTCTATCTATCATCTATCTATAGTTTCAATAGAGTAATTGAGAGAGTTGCCAGCTGTATAGCCAAAATGTACTAGCATGTATAAGCAATTAGATATGTGACATCAGTATCTCTCCCTGATTATAAATAACCTTCTGCGAAGCGATGCGAGAGTGCAGCCTAGCTAGCCAACACCAACTCGGGACTCCTGAATCGCTGCCCTCCACGATCTGCTTTGCACTGCAGTGTTGTTAGTTACTGACACTGTAGCCAAGCGGTCGTGCCGGAGTGCATCAATGTAGGTAGTACGCTTATTGCAATCCCTGGCTTTGCCCTGGGTTGCCTCCCACAGTGTGATTAGACATGCAATGCATAAAGAAGTAGCTGTTAGAATGATGACGTGACGAACATGTGTTTAACATAAATCATTAGAAGGAATACCATGCTTCCTTTTTTCAGCCCTGCTTTTAGCCTAAAGCAAATATTATTCAATAACCTAATCGTTAAGGGGAATGCCATACTTCCTTTTCAGCCCTGCATTTAGCCTAAAGCAAATATTGTTCAATCAATTTGACAACAGTTGAGTGTTTGCCGGACCTTTGACCTTTTCAAACTGGCTCCACCTGCCAGAGACAGAAGAGTCTTTCAGGTCAAAGTACCTGCGTTTCCTCTCCAGACTCAGAGAGGAAGACACTGACTGACACCAAACTCTCTCTGGTAAAAGTGTTGCAGAGAAGAGGTCTGCCATAGAATGTTTGGTTAGAACAATGGTTACCAAGGGTTACAAGGGACATGACACCATGCCAAAGAAGTGACAGCCTCACTCACACTACTCACCACACTACAGTACTCACCCCATCAAAGTTAGGAAACGCAAAATCTGCAATGCAGCATGGATGTTTTGTTTGGGGGGGGGGCATACGTTAGTCCGACATACAAATAGTCCGATATACGTGGCCGGTTAAGACACTTACGTGGCTGGTTAAGACACACCCGTGCCTCTGACATACGTGGCCGGTTAAGACACATGCATGTACTGTAAGTGGCCGGTTAAGACTCACCCATGGCTCCGACATACTTAGCCAGTTAAGACTCACCCGTGGCTTCTGCAAGCAGTTAGGGTTAGGTTAGGGTTTGGGGCAGTAGGGTGTGGAACTTAGGACCAAAGGACGTAGGACCAAAGATATGCACCCATTTTTTTTTTTTTTACCCCTTTCAGTACATGCCAAGAGGTTCTGTGGAACCATTATTACCTTCTTCTCATCTGTGAGGTCCAGAGACTCCAGCTTTGTGCCCTGGTGCGCTGCGTAGATCTCCAGCAGGTTGTCGAAGTTGGTGGTGAGGACCAGCGCGCCGCTCTCCATCAGCTGGAGCACCGAACGCAGCAGATGTTTCCCGGCATGCTCCATCTTACACTCCAGGTCGTCAAACACCTCGTACAGACAGTCCTTGAAAAACGTGGACCGCACGTTGCCCGTCCTCTGTGAAAACACACACAAGCACGCACGCGCACACACACACACACACACGCATACACATTTTCTATGGGCTGGAAAGCAGGCTAATTTTACATACTAGGCGATGCCCGGTGGGAACGATTCGTATTGGGACGATGGTGATGACCGTTGAGAACACATGCCTGTCCAGTTATGCCAGGGGTTCTCAACGTTTTTGGCCGGGGACCCCCAGAAATGCTTTGGCCAGGTCTCGGGACCCCCGCCCCGCCCCACCCCCAATACAAATTGGCCGCTACAATAACATGAATAGAGAAAATATATACTAAAACCAGATATAATCATTAAGGAAA